>CM061227.1:22404230-22629416 GCA_030844895.1 Ambrosia x helenae | reverse complement strand
TTTGTTTATTTATTAAGCAATATTGGTGTTGTTATGGAATGTATTTTTATCGAAACTGCTCATTTGTTGTTAATCAATGTTGGTTATGGATTTTATTGTTGTTAAGATTGATCATATTTATAAGCAAAGCTAAGATTGATAGACATGACTGATGGTTCTGAACATTAAACTAAGGTATGTGTCTATTAGAAATAGCTAAAGCATGCCTTTTTTTTGATGTAGGAACTATACTTGAACTTTATATTATATTGTAGGGTAGTAAAATTAGGTATTTAGGAATCATACATCGTGGCCCGCATCACATACCAATAGGAGACTGCCACATACCTCAGAATATGATGTCACATCCCTAAATGTGATGTCACAGGATGTATAAAACCCAGAACCCTAAAATTATTAAGTAATCAACTGTTTGTTTGTTGGTAATTACTTTTAGGTTTGCGAGTGAGTTTATTGCATCTGATTTGAAACATTTTTTGCTCTTTAGTCTCTTTCTTGCCATATTTGAAGTGGGCTAGGCTAATTTGCTATTAGTCGTTTTCAGGTTCTGTCTTTCTATGTCGTATATGCAGTTTCCTTATTAGCGGTTGTGAGACTTGGTACATAGATGTGATAAGTTTTTGAATGGTTACAACTTCCAACTTAAGTGAATGTTTAGTTGATTAGGTTAGAAATTATAGGAGTCATTAGAATGTGAGAGATTAGAGAGATGTGATGGGTTTTTGAATAGTTGCAGCTTACTTAAGTGATTGTTTAGCTGATTACTGATTAGGTTTTAGGTTAGGGAATATGAGTTATTACTGATTAGAATACATACTATGGACATGCAGTGATTGAGAGATTCTTGTGGTTAGTTAACTTGAGCCATTTGCAATAGGTTTATCACGTCATATTAGATTTTTCAACCCCGGGACACTCCGGGGTAGTAAGCTAGTTATACTATAAATAAAATATAATGTAATATGTTAACATATACAATCGTAAATATACGTATTTAAAAAAACGAACATTGACGTGACAGTTTAAACTTTTGTTAAGTTAATTTTCAAACACTTTTTTTTTAAAATTAGAATTAACTTGATTTTTTTAAGACCACCTTTTTTTTTTATCATTTAACATAATGTATTTTTAATATAATAACTATCGTTAATTAAAAAGGGGAGAGATAACGTACAAAGCTTCTTAACATAAAAAGCGTAAGAAGCAATCTCAGCCATTAGATTAACAAGATGGCTGGATGCAGATTAAAAACCCTAATCATACTTGGGTTAACTAACCAAGGGTAAGTTATGAAAAAACCGTCTAATTTTTTTTTTCAAATCGTAACAACAAAATCAATCAAAAACAAAAATTTTCAACAATTGAAATCGATTAATCTCCTGAATGAATACACAATCAAAATAACAAAAAACATTCGATTACAAATGAACGAAAACAAAAAAAAATTAGAAAACAGAGATTTACACTGAGACGATTTAATTATATGAAAAAACATACAATTATGAATAAACACTCATAATAGTTGTCAAATACTTTCGATTTTGTTTCACTAAGTATGATTAAACATAAAAATTATGTTAAAAAAAGTTGCAGACGAGAAGATAAAGTTGGTGAAAACAGAGCCATTTAAACGCACTAACAAAAATTTAAACGCATTTCATTGTACAAATTTAACGCACTCATTGAAAATTTAGAAGCACTCATTAAAAAGTTTGGAAGCACTCATTGAAATTTTAGAAGCATTCATTAAAAGTTTGGACGCACTCATTGAAAATTTTAAACGCACTTTTACAAATTTTAAACGCACATGTTTCCAATGTCTTCAATCTTTTGGACGCACTTTATTATTACTATTATCATCCATCTCAGCGACTTTATCTGATGATTGACGTTTTCTCATCGTGCTCATTACTCTTTTCACTTGATCTTGAATATCTCCCCCACCATCATTACTTTTTTCACTCTTTGTTTGCGCCAGCTGATCTTCATAACTCTCAATCTGTGTATGCAACAACTCCCTTGATATCACAGCTCCTTCTTATCAAATCAGTTCCTTGCCTTTGTTTGCTTCACACAAACACAAACACAATGCTGAATCCAACCAAAGAACCTTTTAGCTAATAAGCAACAACATAACCCCCTACTTTTCCTTCTGTCACGGCTGGGCAACAACTGAACAAGTGGCACCGTTGTTTCTTTCCTTCTTGTAGCACAACAAAAACTCCTACATCTTGCGATTTATTCTTCGTTCTTCCTTGATTACAACCCTTTCTTCTTGACCAAAACAGGTCCAATTTTAATCTGCCTCTACACATATATTCTTCGTAGTTCGTACCACTTTAACCTGAAACATTATATATCGGCGATAGGTGGTGGTGGTAGTGGTGGTGGTGGTCAGATCTCGATCGATGAAGTTGAGAAAGGAGGATGGGTTAGGTTTATGTTCTGAAAGTTTAGATCAGGGAAGAAGAAAAATAGGTTAATCGTGCTTTAATTGTGGTTAGGTTAAATTGACATGTGGCAAGTTCTAGTGGCTTCTTACACTTTTTATGTTAAGGTACTTTGTACCCTATACTTTCTTAATTAAAAAAAACAATTATCCCTAATTAAAAAAGATAGAAAGAAGTATTTAATTAAAGGATACTTATCTTTTTGCACCAATTGGTATTAAATATACTATATTTATATATTTATAACTAGGTTATAATATCGGGTATTAAGCTGGTTGATAAACGTGATGTTATATAATTAATAAAAGAAAGTTATGTTAAAGAAAACATAGGTATTTCACCGTTGAAAAAATTGGTATATTATACTATAAAATAAAATATAATGTAATATGTTAACATATACAGTCTTAAAGATACGTATTTAAAAAAACAAACATTGGCGTGACAGTTAAAACTTATGTTAAGTTAATTTCAAACACTTTTTTTTTTAAATTAGAATTAACTTGATTTTTTAATACCACCTTTTTTTATCATTTAACATCATGTATTTTTAATATAATAACTATCGTTAATTAAAAAAACAATTATCCATAATTAAAAAAGATAGAAAGTATTTAATTAAAGGATACTTATCTTATCTCAAGTAAGAGAAATAATACTTTTAATTAAAATATACGTAACCATAATTAAGTGGTAGAAAGAGGCGGAAACAAAAAAAAAAAGTGAATGAAACTTGTCCAAACTTATATTGTTTTGATAATAATAATAATAATAGATTTATAACTCTAATATAGAGATTTGATACTTACAGAATGTGATGCTTTATTTCTAGTTGTATTTTCTTAATCAATGGCCGTCAAGTACACTACAAAATTAAGATGTTTCTCTAAATATCTAACTTGACGTAATATTTAAATTAATGTAGCTAAATGTGTTATTAGACCCAAAAAAAAAAAAAAAAAAAAAAAAAAACAAAAGCATGCTCCATTTTTCAAATGCGGAGCATTCACATCCCGCACCTATCAAACACATTTTTATCTTTAAAATATAATATTTTTTTTACTAAAAACACACATCCCATCCACCTTTTTCTACCAATCTTTATAGTTTAAAAAATTGTTATTGTAGTTACTATTCACTTTACATCAAATTATTGTAAGTGTATAAAAACGAGAAATATATTAAAATGAGTGTATGTGAGTAAGATAAAGATAATTATGGTAGATGGGTTGTGAGAGGAGTTTTTAAAATGATAGATAAATTTAAAAAATTATGATTTTTAATTAAATTATAAAGTAAAAAAAAAATGAGGGGGGGGGGGGGAGGGGGATGTGAATGCTCTATTAGAGCGGTAAAAATATGCTTTATTAGAGCGGTAAAAAACTACAATTAACTCATTTTTTTTATCGTCCATCTTTTTATGTAGAGTAGTAGGTCACATCCGCTAAGACAGGCCCTAGCCAAGTTATGATGCAGTGGACAGAGCACACTAAGGATATGATTATTTAAGGTCTCGAAAATTTCACTACGCATCAAATTAGGGTAACAATAACAAACTTTGGTTTGTTTTACAAAACTAACGACTTTACATCCTTCTTATTAATGTCAGTTAGTTTTTTTGTTAGTTTGTGAGTAAAATGACTATTATACCCCTTCATCCATCTTCTTCTCCAACCAACCCACCCATCACCTGCACCACCACTATCTCCACCGCCACCCTCCCTCTCCTCACCATCTCCATCAACACCTATGAATATTTGATCGGTTACTTATACGTATGAGGTTTCGTTTGTCACAAGTGATATAAAGTGGCCTTCTAGATGGGATGCTTATTTGAAAATGGAAGATGCAAAGGTGCATTGAATCCAACTGATGAAAGTGCGTGATCAAACAAAAAAATATGCTTTATTAGAGCGGTAAAAAATTACAATTAACTCATTTTTTTATCGTCCATCTTTTTATGTAGAGTAGTAGGTCACATCCGCTAAGACATGCCCTACACCCCATATCTAGCCAAGTTATGATTCACCAGACAGAGCACACTAAGGATATGATTATTTAAGGTCTCGAAAATTTCACTACGCATCAAATTAGGTTAACAATAACAAACTCTGGTTTGTTTTACAAAACTAACTACTTTACATCCTTCTTATTAACGTCAGTTTGTTTTTTTGTTAGTTTGTGAGTAAAAGGACTATTATACCCCTTCATCCATCTTCTTCTCCAACCAACCCACCCACCACCTGCACCACCACTATCTCCACCGCCACCCTCCCTCTCCTCACCATCTCCACCAACACCTATGAATATTTGATCGGTTACTTATACGTATGAGGTTTCGTTTGTCACAAGTGATATAAAGTGGCCTTCTACATGGGATGCTTATTTGAAAATGGAAGATGCAAAGGTGCATTGAATCCAACTGATGAAAGTGCGTGATCAAAACAAAAAAATATGCTTTATTAGAGCGGTAAAAAACTACAATTAACTCATTTTTTTTATCGTCCATCTTTTTATGTAGAGTAGTAGGTCACATCCGCTAAGACATGCCCTACACCCCATATCTAGCTAAGTTATGATGCACCGGACAGAGCACACTAAGGATATGATTATTTAAGGTCTCGAAAATTTCACTACGCATCAAATTAGGGTAACAATAACAAACTTTGGTTTGTTTTACAAAACTAACGACTTTACATCCTTCTTATTAACGTCAGTTAGTTTTTTTTGTTAGTTTGTGAGTAGAAGGACTATTATACCCCTTCACCCATCTTCTTCTCCAACCAACCCACCCACCACCTGCACCACCACTATCTCCACCGCCACCCTCCCTCTCCTCACGATCTCCACCAACACCTATGAATATTTGATCGGTTACTTATACGTATGAGGTTTCGTTTGTCACAAGTGATATAAAGTGGCCTTCTAGATGGGATGCTTATTTGAAAATGGAAGATGCAAAGGTGCATTGAATCCAACTAATGAAAGTGCGTGATCAAACAAACAATATGGGGCTGCAGAAAAGACATGTTTTAAATGGGTCAGTTACTTGCAGAATTTGCGGACAGGCGGATGAAAACGCAGACCACTTGTTTACGGGCTGTTATTTGTCGGCGATTATGTGGCAAAAGGTAAGCAATTGGTGTAAAATACCGAGCATATATGCCTTTAACGTTCCAGACCTACTAAAAGCTCATAAGTCGATGGGTGTTGAACTCAATAAGCAAAAATGGGTCCGTTTGGTGATTCTTGGAACATGTTGGGCAATATGGAAAGCTCGCAATGGGCTGATATTTTCTGGAAAAAGAGTGCATCCGGATGGCCTATTTGGTGAGATACAAGGTATTCCTGTGGGCGAAGCATAGAATGAAGCGGAACACATGGAGTTGGGAGGAGTGGGTTGCGTTCAATGTTCCGGTGACATGATTTTCTGTTTTGTATAACTTATTCGGTGATCTTTTGGGTGATGTATAATGTACATTATGACTAGTATCTTGCTAGTTGTCATGTGTAAAATTTTGGGTGGAAGGGAAGAAGTTGTTTGCCGATTAAAAAAAAAAAACAAACAATATTATTGATTTTCTGATTTCTAATTATTGACTGGATAGCAGCATTCATTGTTCTGCTCTGATCATATTCACCTATTATTACCTTAGGTTGTCTCTACGAGAATTTCGTCCGGTATCAACATAAATATTATTATAATTATTTATTTTTATGGAAGTCGTGGAATTACAAACATAACAAATTATAAACGGAAATTGATATGAAGTAACGATTCAAATATTCATAGGTGTTGGCGGTGGAGATGGTAAGGAGAGGGAGGGTGGCGGTGGAGATGGTGGTGGTGGTGGTTGGTAGGTGTTAGCCTGACAAACCACAAGGACCAAAAGTGTTATACTCATGTTAAACATGTTGGGCAAACCACATGAACAAAAACTGCAATTAACTAAAAAAATCTATTACTCTATCTCCACCTAACTTATCGCAAAACTCAATTTTCTGCTTACACAATCATTATTATTCAGTAAATCCAAATATTTTAATAACTTTTAATCCCATAAAAACTTTTGTCAACATATCAACTGTGTTATTATTGGTGAATTTCCTAATTTGAATTCCCTTTGAACTTATAAAATAAAGCCTTAGATTATTATGCTTTGACCACTCATATAATACAAATGATACTTTGATTATCTGATAAGACAACAGCATCTTTTTATCTTAACATCAAGTTCGGTCACAACGCCTTTTAACCCATATAACTATTTCAGTGTTTCGCTAGCTTAAAGCTACATACTC
Source organism: Ambrosia x helenae (assembly GCA_030844895.1). Taxonomy (NCBI): domain Eukaryota; kingdom Viridiplantae; phylum Streptophyta; class Magnoliopsida; order Asterales; family Asteraceae; genus Ambrosia; species Ambrosia x helenae. The sequence goes on along the minus strand of CM061227.1, from coordinate 22,622,664 downwards.
AACTTCAGTACGTAGCATATGAAACCACAATGTGTTGTAGTGAAGCTTTCCAACTTATTCACAAATGTACTTTACATACTTAACCAAGAACAAATCTATCTTTTAACACTATGACCTAAGACTATGTGTTGTGGTTAAAGGTGAGTCACAATTTGATCGAATTATATTGTGTCAAGTAGGTACCCACGTGTCAATGGCTCGCGATTGCAAACTGTTCTCTTGATCCCGTTGTGGCTCAAGGTGGGTGGTTTTTTTTTTTAACCAAATAATAATATTAAACATAAATATTTTACAAAACATTTTTTTTTAAAACATTACATTAAATAAAAAATACATTATATTAAAAAAAAGTTACACTAAAAAATAAAAATATTACACTAAAAAAAGTTACACTAAAATAAAAACCATTGCAAATAAAAAAAACTAACGTAAGGTTGAGCTTGAGCATAACATTTGCCACGCCGAAACGTGGTGAAAGTCATGCTCAACCTCTGAAAGGTACTCCACGTCCGTAAAAACTAGTAGCACGTCTTCTTTTTCGCCAGGGAGATCTCTGGAGAATTTTTTATACGCAATTTCGAAGTTTTTACACTTCGATTTCAGATCCCCGTACTTGTGAGACATCGAATCACAAGTATGTTTGGTACCCCCGACAAGGTTACCAAACTCCACTATGACTTTTCCCCACCGTTGTCCGCGGCTTTGCGAACCACGGCTTGTCGAGGCGCCGTCACCGTGCATTTGATTATACGCGATTATTAACGCTAGTTTCTCCTCCTCGGTCCATTGCACCATGATTTTGGTTGATTTTGAAGATGAAGATTTGAAAATTGGATGAAGGTTTGAAGAAGATAAAGTAGAAAATGAAAATTGCTAATGAAAAATGGTGGTGAAGAAGGGGTGGTAAATATGTATTAAGTAATTGTAATAAATGAAAATAGTAAAAAATAATAATTTTTTTAAAATTTCAAGCTGTCCATTGCCCGCTAACGGACGCGACCGCTATCGCGCATGGTCGCTCGCATAATCACTGGCGCATGGGTGTTCTCGTGTGCGCGATCCACGTGGCTAACGTTGCGGCTTGCAGCAACTGACTCGCAGGTTACAACACATAGTCTAAATGTCTAATGGTCTAGTGGTATGTCATTTGCTCATGTAAAAGTGGTGTAGATCTACACGTAAAAAGTGTAGTTAAAACTTAAAACATATCCAAGAATCATCTCATCATAACCTTCTCACTATTTTATGTTTTGCGTTGTACCACCTTTGTATCGATATGAGAACATGAACTAAGCAAAACGAACATAATAAAAACCAAAATAAATATAAAAAGTTTGACCCAAAATTAATAGCAAGTATGATACATAACTGTCTCTTCATATAGGCTCGAGTCAATTAAAACATAACTATCCATCCATAGTGGTGGAGTGGCTTTTGTTTCACCTATGTGATCAAAGGTTCAATCCCCACTTCTATCATTTATGGTTTGATATCCGGGTGAAGATCGAATACGGGTGGCGCCGGTTCGAATCTAACGGGCGGCGAGGTTTCACCGAGTTCTATAACACTGTCGTGCCTTCGGGCGTGTGGGGCTCGGGTTTCCGCGCATCGGGAGAAGGCGGGGCTGCTGGAGGTCGAGTAGTCGATTCTTGGGCACGGCGCCCCGCAAGGGTGGTTGCCACACAATTGTTCGCCGATAAAAAAAATTTAAAACATAACCCTTTGTATTATAAAGTTGCGGACACAATAAATCGACCAACAATTGTGAAGTCTATAAGTAGAAGACAAAAATACCCTCTAGAATAGTTAATAAGGGCGTTAGGGGTGCTACTAGAATTCATTTTTTCTTTCACTGATTTTAACCAATTATGCACTGCCACATCACTTAACTGATTTACTTCACTGATTCACTTTTTTGTAGGCAACACTCTACTGATTCTTGTTTTTCATTTAAATACAAATACAACATCAACAAAACCCACAAAAATGACTCGCTCGACCGAAAATGAAGAAATTGCTCTGGTCGTGTGCGTTAGAGACGCACAAAACGACCCATCCTTGCAACGACAACGCCGCCAAGGCTTCAGGAGCAGGAACACACGCTTCTGGGACCGCGTATTGGGTGACTTCAAAGCCCAAGTCGGTGAGAACGACCACACAATTGAGAGCCTACAGAGGAAATGGACCGATCTAAAAAACAAATGTGATCGGTGGACCACCTGCTATGAGCAAACCATGACCCGACACCCAGGCATTGTGCCGGAGTTGGCTGTGGAGTTGACCCAGGTGAAGTATGCGGCTCGTTACAACGGTAACTTTGAGCATCTCCAGGCCTGACTCATGCGTGAACTCTAATTATCTACTATGTTTTTATGTATTTTATTTATGTTTAATATTAATAAATATTGTTTTATGTTTTTATTTACTTTTGGTTGAATTTATTTTAACACTAAACGGTTTACGTAAAAAAATAAACAAAAATGTTGCTTCCAAACAGTTATAAATAATTAAAAAAGGAATTACAATAAATTAAAAATCAGAAATACACGGTTAGCAGCCTGTTAGATAGAACCAAAAAACGGTCCACGGGACCCCTACCAGCACGGGTGGCGGCGGTGTTACCGTGCTGGTAATGAGGTACCCGTGCCCAATTCTGATAGTGCCGCGTCCCCCCTTAAATATGACCAGACAAATAGAATCGAAACTACAGTAAATGATGATAACAACTTTAATAGATGCCATAATAGATAAGCAAACCAAATAGAATCCCAAGTGAATATAGTTAAGCACAATTGTTTATAAGTTCATTTGTTTATACACGGCTGCATGAAACTTGTGATAGGATTCACTTTAATACAATAGGCGGCTTAAACTTTGGTTAACACCAAAGTATTTAGTTGTTTCCGATTTGACTAATTTGGATGGGGATCAAAGGAAGGAACCTTATGAAGCTTTAAAAAAGAAGCCAAAGTTGAAGTTTTAAATTAAACTAGCCGGGTATTTTCCACGCCTCGCTATACGCCTGAAGCTTAGTAGGTTTTCTCTCGTTTGGTTGTTATCGACTGTTAAAGTACATTTGAAGCGTTGTTATGCACATACACAAAGACGGACTAAAAATTGAAACGATGAATCTGTAGATAATAATAATAATGGTGAATTGGTTGATTGTATTACATTCAATAGGGTTACAATATATAGAGCTAAACCGGGCCCGTGGGCTCTATACTAAAACCCTAAATAATATATTCTAATACTCCCCCGCAGTCAGAGCGGTAGAGCATCGGACACTCAGACTGGAAAACAATAAGAACAAAAAAACATAAAGGACATAACAATAAAAAAAAGACTTGTCTCGATCTCGGTTCTTGACTTGTTGGTCCAAAATTCTGCAATCTTCTTGACTTTGCTAAAAAATTACCCGTACTCTTCAATACTTGACTTTAGTTCAGTCCACGACTTCCTCTTGTTTGGTTTTGTTTCTTTAGTTCCCATAATTATAAACACGATCCGCTAGATCCCACTCCTAATAAAGTGGCAGTTCCATGTTTTTCGGCCATGACAATTCAAAAGATAAGAAAAAGACTGGTGGAAAGAAAGAGATAAGAAGCAATCAGGAAAGAAAAAGATATAATAAGCAAATATGCACCCAACGAACCTAGTCGTAACGGTGTGTCAACACTAGGAGGTGGAGAAAGCCGGTGATCGTGGTCAGACGACGATCGTCGAAAGAAAAGTGAGATCCGTAGATTGAAGAAAGATGTCAGATCAAACCGTGGTTCAATCGGCTTAGAACAGTGGTAGCGGACCGTGGTCCGGTGAAAGGAACTGACAAGGAAAAAAGAACTTATGGCGATAGAGAGATGGATGATTGACAATACGAATTAGAAAATAGACTTGGGTGAGTTAACAATTAATAGCTAACCATAGAAGAGACAATAAATCATGCATTGTGTGTGATGACCCGATCATCTAACACTAAAAGAAATTTTGTTGTGCTATAGGTTGCAAAAGTCAACTCATCAAAAACCAAAGTAGGCATGACCCGATCAGGAAAAAAAACTTGTTTGCAAATGGTAGAGTACTCAGTGCATGGACCATAATCTTGAACTAAATTGAAAGATTATTAAAAAAACAAAAACAAACGGATAATAGGAAATACAAAACAAATCTAAACAGAGAACAAACGGAGGCCGGACAGGGCGGCGGCGGTGTGACGGCACGCCGCCCTGTCTAGGGTTCTTCTCAAGTGGTGACGGCTAGGGTTTGGTTAATTATACGTGGCGCGGCGGAAACGATATAGAGCCTAGGGTGGCTCTGATACCATGTAGATAATAATAATAATAATAGTGAATTGGTTGATTGTATTCCATTTAATAGGGTTACAATATATAGAGCTAAACCGGGCCGTAGGCTCTATACTAAAACCCTAAATAATATATTCTAATAGAATCAACCACAAAACATACACCAATAGGATTTTTAGCCATCATTCCCAGCAATGAACATAGGTCAAACAATTTATTTTCAATTTGATTTCTTAAGGAATGACCTGTGGATTCACAAATGCCATCACCCGACCACATTCATACATTAACCCGTGTATGTGACTCAAGTGAGAAAGTGGCTAGGATCAAACATGTTAGATGATATCGACAATGATATCCAATGGCACAGCAAAAATTGTTCCTTGTGGCTGTAAATAACGCAATTGCCATGCCAAAACAACAATCTAAGCAATTATTTAGTAACATCATCGTTATGTAAAAAAATTCCACCCACGCTTTACGACGGAGTTAATCAGATTTTGAATATAAGTAATGGCGTACCGATCTACACTTCAAATACAAATGCATATATATTAAGATAACTTTAACCACCATAACAATCTGTGTTTTCACCACCACCAAAAATAAAAGAGTGTATTTTCACTATCACCATCATCACCACAACCACTACCATGACAGCCTCAGCCACCACCATCTACAAATTGATCCACCACCGCAACCACTATCATCAACCACTTTCACCACCATCAACATGACCAGTTCATAATTTCATAAAACAAAAAAAAAAGAAAAAATGAAAATAAGAAAACCAATCGACTTAGATCTAAAAGATCATCATCATCGTCAACAAATCATATCTCATTGATTGATCTTCACGAGATATAAAGGGGGGGGGGGAGGGGGGTGTTGGAATTTATGTGTGAATGAGAGTCACACTAGTATTGGAATAAATGTACTCAATGTTGCTTGTCCCACATTAGTGAGGGGATGAAATATTGGTTGGTGAATAAGTGGGAAAATATTGGAACGAATTAAATTCTTAAGTTACACTATACTTGGGAACCTACATGTGTAATGACCCAGGTGGCGCAGCGGATTAGCATTAACAGGTTTAATGGTAATGATTACATTAAACTGGATTTCAGTATCGATGAAATACATAAAATGTAACCATAGTATCCTCTTCTTATCCAGATCTTCTATTCTTCGGCTTGCTCTTTAATAATACCTGACAACATGCTTAAAGTACATTAGTATTTTCATACTAGTGAGACATGCCGAATTTAGACATACTGATAATAATAACTCGAGTTTAACGATCATACAACTCTTTCTATTTAGTTCGGTCATTCTAAGGTGGGATATATTATCGATGAAGCATAATACAAATGCTTATTGTGGTTCTAAACCTCTACTTGGTTTAGATAAATATATTCCCGTGAGTATAGATCGATTATAAATGGTCCTGTAACCTCTAATTGGTCCAGGCTATACTCTATGATACCGAATGGATCCATCCTACGTAGTTTCTATTCGACCGAGTTCTATTATTTCTATTAACAACTCGATAACACTTTTATAATATAAACCATATGAAATACTTTAATAACGACTAAACAAGCATGTAATCAGCCCAAAGGCTTTTAAGGGAAAGGGTCATGTACTCACCTCTATTATATTCTCCCAGATTCTGTAGACTATTTCTTAATCGTATAATCTCCAATATATGGTACCTATTATATTTCAATAATATTAGCGCGTGCAAGGCTTGTGCACGTGATAACTGTGGGGACAATCCTTTAATATATTATATTCTTTTATATTCTACTTTAATATTGTATATTCTTGTATATATATATATATTACTCGGTTTATTATCGTTATTCCATTTAATATTGTCGGGTTAATAATTATCGTCCCACACGTTTCACGTTTATATTAATAATAATAATAATAATAATAATAATAATAATAATAATAATAATAATAAGATCATTAGAAACCTTTATGTCTTCACTTATATTGTCCGGGTGTTTGGACGGGTCGAACCCGTTTGATAGAATTGAATCAAGTACCCACTGTGCGTGATAATATAATAACAACCGGTCATCGTCTCCCCGAACTCTCCTCCTCCTCTGTTTCAGGTCCATGGATAGCGGGATTGGAGATGGTGGTGGTCTGCTGTTTGGCTGAGAGTGACAACAGGAGTTTATACAGTGAAGTGTGGGGTTGCCTGTGAAGGTAAGCAGTTGAAGAGGATTATGACCGGTGGTTTGGTGTCGGAACAGCGGTTGCTGGGTGGTGAGTGGTCAACTAGACCCATCGGTTAGTTAATTGTCGATAGCTGAGGTATCTCCGGTGGGTTCTAAACAGAAGATAAGGGAAGCTCGAGGATGGTTATGGGACCTGTTTAGAGAGAAGCTCTATAACAGAACTGGTAACCAGTTACTGGTTGTTTATAGGGGTAGTTGATAACCGGAGATGATGGTTAAACAGAACAGAGGTTGGCTGTATATTTAACAGTTAGTGATGATCAAGACCCGATGATAGTCACCATAGTTGGTGACTATCCGGCTTCTATTAACAGAAACGAAGGGACAATTCTGGTTGTTATCATGTTTATGTTTTGTGATAAGATTCATCGGAGACTATGAGCTGGCTGGAGAAGACGACAACTGAAAGATGGATGGTCACGAGTTCGGGTGTTTCGTGGTCGCAGGAGATGGAGCTTGGCTAGAGAAGAGAACCGGAGAAGGTGGTTGGTTGTACGGGTTTGATCGCCGGAGGAGGATAACCGGCGCCGGGGAAGATGACCGGGTTGGTTTATCTTTTTGATTCCTCTTCTCCTCAACTCTACGTAACTCTCCCTCTCTCTCTCTGTGTGTATTATACAGAATGATATACAATATGTATGCATGGCTGCGTACAAAGGCAGCAGGGAATGGGCGGGTGGTTTGGGCTTTAGGTATTGGGCCAGAAAGACTTGTGGGCCGAGGTAATTTTAATAGGTTGGGCCAATTCCATTGGGCCGGATTATCTTAATTAAGATTAGATGTTAATTAATTATAGATTATAGGATATTTATTCTTTTGGTCGTTACATTCTCCCCAACCTATAGGAATCTCGTCCTCGAGATTTGATTCGATTTATCCTATAATGTTTAATAACTATCTTTTAGTTATTATTCCTGTTAATCTTTATAATACTTATTATTAGATTCTCCCCAACCTATAGAAATTGTCCCCCACTAAATTTTCTGATAATAACTTCTAAACCTTGTAGAGATGGGTTTAAAATCTTAGACGTTTAGTTCTAGAGTCTCCTCTTAGCGATTATATAAATCAAACTTATAAAACTCTAAATGGCTTTCTATTCTTGTTGGTTTCTGGTAATATCGTTTATCTTTGGCCAATCCCTTGGCTGCATCCATTATAGACTTTCTGGTGGTATTAAGATATCGTTATATCTTAATCCTTTTCTATTTATAGTAATTATTTGATAAATATTAAGTCTACGCGTATTATATCTCTTAAAATTTTCTCTGATTGTTCATAATAATACACGTCATCTTAAAATATTTTACATTCTATAATAGATTATTTTCTTAGGATTTTTTTCTATAATACATTTTAAAATATATTCTATACTTTTATTAACAAATATTCTATAGCCAAGTCAAATGGCTTCATTCTTAGAATTATTTAATCTCTTATAAAATCTAAACGTCTTTTATATGTCTTGAAAAGGAAGTACTGGAAAGTCACTTATTAGATTATTCGAGTTCTATAAATATGAACAGGTATTTTCAAGAGCAACGAGCTATAAATATTTTCGATCTGTAGTAAATATTCGGGTTGAGGCTAAGTTTCGCAGAAATTCAAATGAATCACCGTATAAAATAGGTCATTAAAAAGAATTATCTCTACTTGAGTGAGATATATTTAACGTGTAAATAATTCTCAAGGGATTTATGAAGCAGAATCCAGAACGAATATCATTGAAGATAATAAGTCAAGGCTTACATGATGTCAAGAAAATTATTCATGCTGGGAATAATTCACCAATGTCATACATATATATATACACAATGGAAAGAGGTTTAATACATATTTTCTATGTATGGAGATGATCGTGATAAATCTTTCCATTGAAAATGGTCAGGTTGTGATCGAATCGAACTGGCTTAATGAGTAACTCTTATATTAAATATCCTTCAATACACTCAGATGATGAACACCAAGAACAATAATTCAAGATGTTGAGAATAATCTATCTCAGGAGACCTGTCAGGAAACATTCGAGTATATACTGGAAAATAATCCCTACCATGTAGGATATTTATAGTATATTCGAACGATAGAGTTCTTTTATTGATGTGAAATGACTAGCATATGACCGAAGGAAGTCAATCTATTAGTTATAATCTAGAAATAGGTCATTCTCATATCCAATAAGATATAGATATTATGTTGACCGAACTAAAAGATTTCTTGATACTATTCTTAAGGTATTAGCAATATCGATACTGGAAAGTGTAATAATTCTTTCCAACATTAGATAATGTATCTCTTCCTTTATAGTATCACATGTCCTTACACAGAATCCTGTGGAAACGTCCGGATATACCTTTCATAAGGGTCCGGATTTCTTTTACCCCAGGGAATGCATAGAGGACCTATAGCCATCTTGAATTCTACATACTGATTTGATTACTAGCTTTTAATCAATTCGGTATATATATGAATCTGGTTATAAAGAGTTTCTGATTTTTAAGGTCTAGACTGCCATGGACGTGCCCGATCTACAGAATCTCGATTTATAGACGATGGTTTATCCTTACGATATATTACATCTTCAGTATAATCAAAATTCTCTCATCACATTGTCACAAGTTTCAGGTTTCGTGATTCAATGGTTGAGAATACTGAGTATGATAATCGTCCACAATTTCTCCAAATTTCTCAAATAGAGATGGTAGTGGTAGTACCGTTGGTGTAATACCGTTTCTTTCTTCCTCAAAATTTTACTGGGTTCTCAAATCTTCGAACTTGATTTCCAGTAATATTATTGGAATGATACAAAGAAGATAGGTATACACTAGGATATACATATTTTCCTTATATTCTTAGAATAAATAAACAACTCCATGCTTGAAAACTTAATTTGTCTCGGAGAGACTCATAAATTTCCAAAATTTAACATGTTGTTAGATTATCTATGGGACTAATATTCTGGTTGGAGTTTACAACTTGAGTACTGGTTTTTAAAGAAAAACCAAAGTATCGTAAGTCGGATATAAATGACTTAATCATCTTCAGTAGATTGTAAAACCTTACTGAAAAGATATAAAGTAGTTCGACATATGTATTATTCTATGAAGTAAAGAATATAATATACTGGGTTTAAGTAGTAATAACAATCTGGTGAGGATTGTTTATAGAATTTCGGAGTAACGATTAACAATAATGCTGATAACCAAGGTATAAAGTCGTTAAGATCGAGTTTCAAACTTTGATGTTAAAAAGGATAAGAATTCAACTGAACAGGTTGGGATACTTTATAGGATTTCTGAGATAATGAATTAGTAATACTAAGTCGTTGTTAATCATAAATAAAATTATATAATCGATCTTTTAAACTTGGCGATAAACAAAATCGTGAATGTTTATATTACGAATAAAGTTGGGGAATAACTTGTAATAGAATCAAAAGGTATTTAAGGAATTTTTGAAACTTGATCTCGAGCTAAACACGAAAGAATATCGACCTTAGATAGAAAATTCAGGATATAGGGTTCACCTTTCCCTAGATTGCACGTGTCACGTCATACCAGTGATCCCAAAACTTTTGGAAAGGAACGTGATTATATAGAGATTGTATACTGATATATTTTCAGATTGGAATACTAAGAAATCTTCAGATGAAACCTTACGTCCAACGAGCTGAACTTTAAACTATACAATTTGTTTCAAATTGTATACCGATCGGTTTTCGAATTGAAATACAAGGAAGTCTTCATGTGACACTTCAAGTCTAAAAGGCTAGACTTTTGAACTTTCTAATTTATTTCGGATGGAATGGAAGTATCTCTTAAAGGTCTCGATTTAATATAAGCTTTTTTATTACTTTTGTTAATTCGTTCAGATCGAAATGGCATTGATTCTATTTCTTAACAAAATGAGTTGAATTCTGATATTCTTTTATCCGCTTCTTATAAGATTTCTGAGTTGAAAATAGTTTCCTAGATTCAAGAGATAATCTTACCAGACGGATAGGGCGAAGTTTAAAAGAAATTATAGAATATATATTTCCGGATATATTTCATGGAAATATCTGCACTGGTGGTTTCAAATGATAGGTCATATGAAATGGTATATTCTTATAGAATATATTTATATTCACTTGATTTTTATCGGGAAGGAATCCGTATAAACGACAGATATAACGAATTTTGTAGGGAGAATCATATCTTTTTAACGACTTGATCACAGGAATGGTCAAGTGGGAGTACAGTACTTGTACAGATTTATAAATTTTCTTTTATTAACCAATTATATTCTTCTAATTATGTTTGATTTCGATTACTTTTAAACATGAATTTCTTCTGAGGAGGGTTATTACCTTTGATCTTCTTATCTTTCGATTAGATAATAAAGATTTAATAAATTTTCATGTAATAGGGCATGAAACTTATAATCGCAGTCTTGTTCTTAACATGTTACTCTTATATTCTTAATACTAGTGATTTAAAGAATACTTCTATAATAACTTATTTATATTTCGTATAATTCTTGTTTATTCGTATTTCTTATATTTCTATTATTTTATATCTTTTGGTATTACCAAAGAATTTTCTAGAATTCAATCGTGCCTATAAATTCACAATTTTCTGGCCATTAAAAATTGTCAATTTACCTCACAATATTATTCTAGTAATTTTCCTCGATAATTTTTCTATACTTTCTTATAATTTCTATTAACATATATTTCTTTCTAATATACTTTTGGTTGATCTGGATCAGAAGAGGATTTCTATTAGTTAAACCTGTTGCTCTGATACCACCTGTAACGACCCAGGTGGCGCAGCGGATTAGCATTAATAGGTTTAATGGTAATGATTACATTAAACTGGATTTCAGTATCGATGAAATACATAAAATGTAACCATAGTATCCTCTTCTTATCCAGATCTTCTATTCTTCGGCTTGCTCTTTAATAATACCTGACAACATGCTTAAAGTACATTAGTATTTTCATACTAGTGAGACATGCCGAATTTAGACATACTGATAATAATAACTCGAGTTTAACGATCATACAACTCTTTCTATTTAGTTCGGTCATTCTAAGGTGGGATATATTATCGATGAAGCATAATACAAATGCTTATTGTGGTTCTAAACCTCTACTTGGTTTAGATAAATATATTCCCGTGAGTATAGATCGATTATAAATGGTCCTGTAACTTCTAATTGGTCCAGGCTATACTCTATGATACCGAATGGATCCATCCTACGTAGTTTCTATTCGACCGAGTTCTATTATTTCTATTAACAACTCGATAACACTTTTATAATATAAACCATATGAAATACTTTAATAACGACTAAACAAGCATGTAATCAGCCCAAAGGCTTTTAAGGGAAAGGGTCATGTACTCACCTCTATTATATTCTCCCAGATTCTGTAGACTATTTCTTAATCGTATAATCTCCAATATATGGTACCTATTATATTTCAATAATATTAGCGCGTGCAAGGCTTCTGCACGTGATAACTGTGGGGACAATCCTTTAATATATTATATTCTTTTATATTCTACTTTAATATTGTATATTCTTGTATATATATATATATATATATATATTTACTCGGTTTATTATCGTTATTCCATTTAATATTGTCGGGTTAATAATTATCGTCCCACACGTTTCACGTTTATATTAATAATAATAATAATAAATAATAATAAGATCATTAGAAACCTTTATGTCTTCACTTATATTGTCCGGGTGTTTGGACGGGTCGAACCCGTTTGATAGAATTGAATCAAGTACCCACTGTGCGTGATAATATAATAACAACCGGTCATCGTCTCCCCGAACTCTCCTCCTCCTCTGTTTCAGGTCCATGGATAGCGGGATTGGAGATGGTGGTGGTCTGCTGTTTGGCTGAGAGTGACAACAGGAGTTTATACAGTGAAGTGTGGGGTTGCCTGTGAAGGTAAGCAGTTGAAGAGGATTATGACCGGTGGTTTGGTGTCGGAACAGCGGTTGCTGGGTGGTGAGTGGTCAACTAGACCCATCGGTTAGTTAATTGTCGATAGCTGAGGTATCTCCGGTGGGTTCTAAACAGAAGATAAGGGAAGCTCGAGGATGGTTATGGGACCTGTTTAGAGAGAAGCTCTATAACAGAACTGGTAACCAGTTACTGGTTGTTTATAGGGGTAGTTGATAACCGGAGATGATGGTTAAACAGAACAGGGGTTGGCTGTATATTTAACAGTTAGTGATGATCAAGACCCGATGATAGTCACCATAGTTGGTGACTATCCGGCTTCTATTAACAGAAACGAAGGGACAATTCTGGTTGTTATCATGTTTATGTTTTGTGATAAGATTCACCGGAGACTATGAGCTGGCCGGAGAAGACGACAACTGAAAGATGGATGGTCACGAGTTCGGGTGTTTCGTGGTCGCAGGAGATGGAGCTTGGCTAGAGAAGATAACCGGAGAAGGTGGTTGGTTGTACGGGTTTGATCGCCGGAGGAGGATAACCGGCGCCGGGGAAGATGACCGGGTTGGTTTATCTTTTTGATTCCTCTTCTCCTCAACTCTACGTAACTCTCCCTCTCTCTCTGTGTATTATACAGAATGATATACAATATGTATGCATGGCTGCGTACAAAGGCAGCAGGGAATGGGCGGGTGGTTTGGGCTTTAGGTATTAGGCCAGAAAGACTTGTGGGCCGAGGTAATTTTAATAGGTTGGGCCAATTCCATTGGGCCGGATTATCTTAATTAAGATTAGATGTTAATTAATTATATATTATAGGATATTTATTCTTTTGGTCGTTACAACATGCACGTGCAGGGAGGGGGGGGGGGGTTGCAAAAATGGGCCCTGGTTCAAAGAAAATTCTAAAACAACGCGACGCCCGCACGATCTGCGGACACGAATATCGTTCCAAAAATCCGGGTCTGTGTGAAGCTGGTTTTTTTTCCTATCAGTCTTTTATTTTTGCACTACCACTGAGCAGAGGATGTTACCACTGAGCAGAGGATTCAACCACTACTAGGCTTCTAGAATAGAGGATTCTAGAATAGATGGTTCAGCTTCTGTGTCTCATGGCTTTCCACTTTCTCACCTGATGTACTAATTACTGCAATAATGAATCTGCATTATTGCATTAGTTATTGTTTTGATCATCTATATAAGCCAACGATTTCGTACAGATGAACACACACAACAAAGCAACAAACACAGTTCATAAACAACTTCAGTACCGACTTCTTTTATGGCAAGTGTCAGAGTCCGGCAATGCACCATCACTATTGCGATCCGGTGTACCCTGGGAACAGACCGAGAATCTGTTTAAGGGAATTGTGTCAAACACAAGCTCCTACTTCTTCTGCTACATTCAGTAAGCTTTTCTAACAAGTGGCGATGCACGCAGTGACGAATCTAGGAATGAATTCCAGAGGTCCCTTTACTAGATTTTCCCTAATTTTTCCACTTTCAATTTTTTTTCCAAATCGAGGGGGTTCTTGGGAATCCCAGAACCCCTCCCGGATCAATCACTGGATGCACGAACTCGTAGGTTTGTCGTCATCAAGACGGCCAGAAATGGCCTGAATTCCGCCGACAACTGCAGGCTAACACTCGACACCTGTTTATATCTCTAGAATCTCCCTAGGCCCCCTCTCTTTGTTCCCTCTCTAGAAAATAAGGCAGTTAGATGTCCGTTGCCTCCATTGATGACTGGATATGAAGACAATTGAGCTATGCAAGTCGTAGGAAGATGAGTGCAGAAAAGACAGCGTGATCACGGTTTGGAGAGGGAAAGAACACTTCGATTGAAGATATATAGATGATGTTTTAAAGGGAGAAAGAACTCCTAACCGGAGAAGGAAACCAGATTTAAAGCCACCTGATATGATAATAATTATATATAATTATAATTAATAATGTCCCCCATTTTGACTGTTTTTTCTTGCAAATTTGTGTAATTCGGTACTTAGTTGTAGGGCTGCAAACGAACTGAACTTTCAGCGAACAGTTCATGAACCGTTCGATGGAAAGTTTGTTTGTGTTCGTTCGTTTAATAAAGTAATGAACACGAACACAAAATTTTGTTCGTTTAGTTAAACAAACGAACATGAACAGTGGCTGCGTTCGTTCGTTTATGTTCATTTATGTTCGTTTGTGTTGATAGTTTATTAGGGTTTTTAAGTTTTATAATTTTTTATATTCTTATATATGTTTATTTATTTTATCCAAATAAATAATATATGTGAGTTAAATATATGATTATATGAGATTAATAAACCTATTTTTAGTATCCAAGTTCATTATATTTCCACACTTCAGTGTTGATGTTCTTCACCTTCGACCCCCTCTACCATCCACCTCTGACACCCTCCTCCATTCACCTCCAATGAGAACTTAGTTTTTCGAGACACTACTTTAATGTTTGAGAAAACCATTATATTTGTTTTGAACCGCTCGTGTCATTATGTATGTGAATTGTAGTTTGTGAAAATAAATATATGATTCATATGCTCGTGTTATGATGTTCATAAGTTGAGGAACTTGCATAGTTATTGTTACATTACGCAATTCAAGGTGGTTCGTATGTGTTTATCGTATTAACTTTCCAAAGAGTTGTGGGATTAGGTAGCCTTGACGGGTGTCTAGCCATATTTATTACATAGGCATAGTTATATCATTTGTTCTTCATTGAACGACTTTAGGTGGCTATTGTGTGTTTATCGTTCCAGCTTTCCAAAAATTTGTATGATTAGATAGCCTTGACAGGAGTCTAATCTAATTCCATGTTATGTGTATTAAATGATCTCACCATTAATACATATGTGTTGTTAGTGATTGGCTAGGTAGATGCAAAGTCTAAGTGATTAGCTTCTTTGATTAATTATCTTCATCTTTGCTCATTTGCTTCATTAGATTAATTGTTAGTTAATTTAATTTAATTATAATTTTCACAAACCAACCTCTTTGATTGGCTAGATATGATAAAGGTTTACTATTAGGAGCTACCGTGTCTACTGATCGATACTTGTTTCTTACCTTAGCTATACTATTATATGATATGTACACTTTCCTATTGTGTGTGGTTTAGTCCAAAAGTAGAAGTTGTTTCTTATAAGAATTATATATATATATATATATATATATATATATATAGGGTTAGGGTAAAATGAGAACATACTTTTCGTGAAAGAACATCGGGAACCATTTGTGGCCATTGATCTTTGATGATCCAATGGTTCTTGTGATGCCACATGTTTTTTTTGTCTTCTTCCACCCCTTATTATTTTATTTTATAAAGAAAATATTATAATAATGATTAAGGGTAGGATTGTAATCTTATACACCATTCTCTCTACTCCCTTTTTCCCATCACATCACATCTGTGACAACCTGCAACTTTCACTTTTCATAAATGTGCATAATTGGTTCCTCAACTATTTCAAAATTTTCATTTTTAACCCTCGTATTTTAATAGGACCAAAATTCACAATTTAATAAAACTTATAATTTATAAGTAAAAGTATGCACGTTTTATACTCACATCTACACCCGAGCACGTATATTTCAGACCTTGATACTCAAAGCCCTTAATTTTCGGTCCTAAAACAACTTAGAAACAGAAGAAAACAAGTCTAGAACTTAAAATTGATTAAATTAGAAAAATTATTTTTTTAGCCATGGCAGTCCACTGAGACAATCCCAGTCAAAGTCCTAGTCAAAGTCTCAGTCAAAATCCTAGTCAAAGTCTCAGTCAAAATCCTAGTCAAAGTCCTACTCAAATAGTCAACTTATTTTAAAACCTTACTTTATGGTGTTGACCAATTTTAAAGCCTAATTGAATCCAAAACAAGTATAAAACTCACCTATGACCCATTACACTTTGCACCTCTAAATCGATTGTTTCAATTTAATTAAACTCTCCTTCATACCTTTCTTCTATAGTATATTACTTCTACATTTGAAGCTTTGATTATAAGCTCTCGTAATTGGCGAATTGGAAGTTGGATATTTTTCTTATTCGGTTTCTTTTCTTCTAAATTGGACTAGTTTCGTTGTTGAGTCTTTGGATTTCTCGCATTTTCACGCTCGCTTAGTCATCTAGTTATTTGGCGAAAGTGAGTATTTCCTATCCCCTTTTTGTCTTTATTCACTTTTGGGGTGTTACATGTACATTTATACAAAATACACATACAAGTTCACATTTTTACAAGGCAATTCTAGTACATTGTGCATTTGCTTACATACGTGCTTTATGCTTACACATTACATGTAGAATACATCTGTACTTAGTGAAATCATTAACCATGTACAAGCCGACCTTAACATTGGATAGCGCTATTGGATTGACAACCCACCTAGGTGATTCTCCCCCTTTTTCATCGGAGAATCCATGGTCATTGTTAAGTTATTATCCATTTATTGGATAAGTACACCGTCGTTCATTCTAGTACATTTATACAGTCACAGGATTGATTTCGCTCATTTGTATGATACATAGTTTACATAAATGCACTGTATCTTTGCACTTGAATTGTATAACATTTTCCAACTTGCTATATATATTAAAACTAGGAATGCTCACCAACATTTCATATGTTGACAAAACTTATTTTGTACATGTTTCAGGTGCAGTTTGATCTTAGTTCCGTAACATTGGATTTTAGTGCTTGCTTTTAATAAGTTATTTCAAGTTTCATGTTTTATTCAGAATTTTGTATTTTTCCCATTTCATCCATGTAAGAAAATTTAAATTATACAATAATATTTACATTTTAGTACAGAGATCCCTTCCCGACTTTGATACATTTTATACAATAATTTAAATTTAAATTGACCTTTTACAGAGATCCCTTCCCGACTTTGATATTGGCGGTTTCTTTAATAAGGACACCGCCCCCAAAAAGCCACAGAAAACTCTGGCGAATGCTCTTTATAACCGAATCGCACAAAGTTTGGAGGGGGATTTCCGTCTGTCCGTCCGTCAGAAGGCCGTCTTAGAATGCCTGCAAAAGCCTCACGCCCAGGACTTCCTTACCGTGTTACCTATCGAAGGCTTGGGGCAACGGATGTCGGCAGTAGAGTACAGAGCAATCCTTAAATACCGGCTGATGATACCCATTTACCCCGATGATGAAAATTGCCCGGTCTGCCGCAAAGCATGCCTTGATAAGTATGGGGAACATGCGTTACATTGTAAGGAATTGCCAGGGTTTAAATATCGGCACGATTTTGTCCGGGATGCTTTGGCAGACATCCTTAGAAGAGCGGGGATCTCCGCAAGAAAAGAGGCGTCTGTTAATTTTCTCACAGACCCCGCGGAAGGGAGGTCCACCTTGCGCCCAGCAGACGTCTTAGTTTTTGGTTGGGAAGGTGGGAAACATGCGTGTGTTGATCTTACCGGGGTGTCCCCCTTGTTGGGCTTCGAGATAGTGGGTTCGTGGCCGGCCAAGCGGTCATGAGAGCTGAATCCAAGAAGGTGGAAAAACATGCTAAAGCGTGTGAGGATAATCAGCATGTTTTCATTCCCTTGGCCTTCGACACGTTCGGTTCCTTGGCACCGGAGGCGGTGCGGTTTTTGGCTAGGGTTCAACGAGTAGTGCACAGCAACTTTTCCACCCCCCAAGGACGGGGTTTTGTTTTTAGCAGATTAGGATTTTCTATTCAAAAAGGGGTGGCGGCGCAGCTTGTTGCCCGCCTACCTACCATCCTTATGTAATTTAACTTTTTCTTTGTCAATGAAGTGGATTTAATCTTAATCGTAAAAAAAAAAAAAAAAAAAAAAAATTTAGTACCATGTTCTTTTGAACAATCGTCACTACGTGACACCTCGATGATTCCGCCATCGGTTGGGGTGTTACATTTTGGTATCAGAGCCATGGTTATAGGGAATTAGGTTATTAGAATGCCTTTTAGCCTAGTCTATAACTAAGCTTACATTCATGAGTCCTCTCGTGTTTATTTCTCTTTATCCTATTATTTTCTTTCAAGATATTTTTGCTATGATTCTTTCTCGTTATTCTTTCGGTGTTTTGTTTAGAGAAGAAGATACTCGTATTTCACAAACGAAACGATATCACCAAGTTAGGAGTGACATCCATACCTTGGTGATTAGTTTCACTCCTCTATATGTTATTTATCATAGGAATATATCTTTGAGATAGGAGTGACATCCACACCTCAAAGAGTATTTCTTTCAAAAAGGAACTTAACCACTAAGCTGGGAGTGATATCCTTAACTTAGTGATTGGTTTCAATCCACAATCGTTTTCAATTTTGAAATACATCTTTGAGTTAGGAGTGAAATCCAAATATCAAGGATCTATTTTTGCATCTCGTTTTTAATCTCGCTAAAGTTTTGGAATTCACTAGTGATGGGGCACGTGCAATCTGGAAGGGTGAGCGCCTGTATCCTGAGTTTTCTGTCTAGGCCTGGTATTTCGTATAAATCCCAATCAGACGAGGGACCCGTATACCTACCTGGGAACTCTTGGGATGAGCATTCACTTATAGGCTAAAGTACGCCCCCACAAGTCACTAGGAAATTTCAAATACTTGAGTTGGTCAAAGTTTCCTATACAAACAATTCCAATGTTTTATATCATTGATATTTATGTTTGTTTATCATTTGAAGATTCCATTTAATCACTTGATGTTTCATATGCCATTATTCATTGATCATTCGCTTTTGAATCCCTTATCATCATTACTAAAACTTTTGTTCGATATATTATCGCATTAAAGCTTACACTATTTCACTTATGCTCATTATTCTTACACTATAAGGTATTACTCGTTTTGCGTTAAAACATTTTTACCCACGACTTAAGTTTTAAACTCTGTGTTTAACTTTGATCACATCCTGATTTTAGGAATGTTGCGTCATCATACAGTTAAAAATGAACATGGTTTTTCCAAACTTATTATTTCAACCTGTTTTATACCTTCATGTTTACAAACTTACTTGATCGAAGTCACAGGATATCCTCATATACCTAATACTAATATTGCTGCACCCATTCTCCTAAGCCATAGCCAACTACCATTAGTTAGAACTTCTTAGTCAGACTAAACTCATACATAAATGCCTACCTACATGATACGCACTAGTACACTACTCTCTAAAACGATTAATTTGACAACTTATTCTATAAGTCTTTTCACAAATCCTATTCGCCAAATTAGAACACACTTTTCATACACCTTGTGCCTTGAAACAAATAGCCCGCTATGAGCCAAAAGAGATGCCTTAACGATCCTGCAAATAAATGATCTTTCAATGTATAAATTTCGTAAAAGTTTTAAAATTTAAAAGGTTTCAAGTTTACCCAGTCTTAACGGGTAACACTTCGATTTTCTCAACATTTCATAACAATTAAAAATTTCCGACTTTTCAACCCACAAGTTAAAGAAATGTTTAAATACAGAAAATTTTATTTTCCAAAATTCGTCAAGGCATCTGGGATCATTCACAACCTTCACATCATTTTAAATCTTGGTCTTTCGAAACACATTAGATTTACACACACTTCATGAAATGGTTTCATCTTGCATTTTATAAACTTGCATTGCATATTTTATAAATCAAATGTAAATCTGCATGTTTTCATATAACGTATCCGATATATGTTTTCAGGAGGAATTTGCAACTAATAATATACCTTATAACACTTTTCAAACTCGACTTCTCGTAAACACATGAAAATGTGTACCTACGAAATCTTTTCAAGTGAACCTGTTTTGAACTTAAAACATTCTTTGGTTTCCAAAAAGTTACCCTCATACCAGTAGACTATATGTCTGTTTTTCGCACTTTCATTTACAGTAAATTTCATTATTTTTTTACACCATTCTATTTATAGTTACGTTCGTACATTATCTTATTATTTTTGTATTATTCTTTTGTTGGTAGTTATTTTCACGCGTTATTCGCAACTATTCTCGCACTAGTTATTAGTAGTTATTCTTACAACACTAGTTTTGAGCATTAATTTAACTCGTTTACTTTCATTTTGTGCAAATTGTGCGATTTACTCGATTTACGTTATGCTATTCTTTCAATCGAAATTTTATGCTATACTTATATACTTACATGAACGCATATTTAGTATGCGTATTTTTTTTGTTGTGAGCAAAACCCTGTTATACTTTACATTATTTTGTTCATCATCATGGCCAACGAACATACTAATTGATAGCTCATATGAGATCTAAGCCAGTTCCCATGTACGACTCGGTTCAGAGTATTCCTCTAACTCGAGGGGAACGGTGTAATCCTCAGAGTTTATCAATATGGTTGTTTAGAGCCCAATGATGTGAACAGAAATTTACCGGTTAAGGGTGAACCCGAAAGGTGAAGAACCCCTAATCATGTCTTATACTTACACATTATTCTTATTACGGTTAAAGGGTGAACCTGAAAGGGGAAGAACCTCTAACCGCATCTTATACTTAAGTAGTATCTACTACTTAACACATTTTGGTTGCACGCATTGTTTCTTGTATTACTTATGTTAGCGTTATGGAAAAGCATAACACCCTAGTGTAAGGTAAATCGATGATTACGGTCCGGAACGCAATCATGGATTTACAGGTACATGGGGGTGGTGTGTGATTCTACTTAGGCTATTGGTAGACAATCAGTACGAGTCCAAAGTATCAGTAGCGTGGTGGGTTAGCTGTGGTACACCCTATATATAAGCACGAGCGATACTGCGAGAGCGGACTAGGAGTCTGACCAAGAACCTACCCATTACTATCTCTTTATTAGATCGTTGACTAATAGCTAGCATTTTCGATAAGAATGTCATTACACGAGCTTCAATTCGACTTCCTAGAGTCTTTCTCTAGACCATCCACACATAAAACACAAACTTTGTATACTCTTACACTCTCTGTTAGTCGAAATCCTGTTGCATGTCCTTAATAAAGTTCAGTCAGAAACTTCTCTAAAGTAAGGGAAGCTACTATAACACTGCCCTGCCCTCACCAGTTACATACTTTTCCCAAACCTTCCTCATTATAAACTCTTAATTCTCTAACCTTGGGTCAAACTTTAAGGATTTTCAAACTCTTATTTTGGGTATTAAACAACTACTTCAAACTTTGTCAAATCATGGCTGATGCATTTCTTAAAATCTACTTGACTTTTTACCAATGTCTTTTGTTTCATGGAAACCTTCACTTGAAAGTAATTTCGGGACGAAATTTTCTAAAGTATGGGAGACTGTGACAACCTGCACCCTTCACTTTTCATAAATGTGCATAATTGGTTCCTCAACTATTTCAAAATTTTCATTTTTAACCCTCGTATTTTAATAGGACCAAAATTCACAATTTAATAAAACTTATAATTTATAAGTAAAAGTATGCACGTTTTATACTCACATCTACACCCGAGCACGTATGTTTTAGACCTTGATACTCAAAGCCCTTAATTTTCGGTCCTAAAACAACTTAGAAATAGAAGGAAACAAGTCTAGAACTTAAAATTGATTAAATTAGAAAAATTATTTTTTTAGCCCTCGCGGTCCACTGAGACAATCCCAGTCAAAGTCCTAGTCAAAGTCTCAGTCAAAATCCTAGTCAAAGTCTCAGTCAAAATCCTAGTCAAAGTCCTAGTCAAATAGTCAACTTATTTTAAAACCTTACTTTATGGTGTTGACCAATTTTAAAGCCTAATTGAATCCAAAACTAGTATAAAAACCCACCTATGACCCATTACACTTTGCACCTCTAAATCGATTGTTTCAATTCGATTAAACTCTCCTTCATACCTTTCTTCTATAGTATATTACTTCTACATTTGAAGCTTTGATTATAAGCTCTCGTAATTGGCGAATTGGAAGCTGGATTTTTTTCTTATTCGGTTTCTTTTCTTCTAAATTGGACTAGTTTCGTTGTTGAGTCTTTGGATTTCTCGCATTTTCACGCTCGCGTAGTCATCTAGTTATTTGGCGAAAGTGAGTATTTCCTATCCCCTTTTTGTCTTTATTCACTTTTGGGGTGTTACATGTACATTTATACAAAATACACATACAAGTTCACATTTTTACAATGCAATTCTAGTACATTGTGCATTTGCTTACATACGTGCTTTATGCTTACACATTACATGTAGAATACATTTGTACTTAGTGAAATCATTAACCATGTACAAGCCGACCTTAACATTGGATAGCGCTATTGGATTGACAACACACCTAGGTGATTCTCCCCCTTTTTCATAAGAAAATCCATGGTCATTGTTAAGTTATTATCCATTTATTGGATAAGTACACCGCCGTTCATTCTAGTACATTTATACAGTCACAGGACTGATTTCGCTCATTTGTATGATACATAGTTTACATAAATGCACTGTAGCTTTGCACTTGAATTGTATAACATTTTCCAACTTGCTATATATATTAAAACTAGGAATGCTCACCAACATTTCATATGTTGACAAAACTTATTTTGTACATGTTTCAGGTGCAGTTTGATCTTAGTTACGTAGCATTGGATTTTAGTGCTTGCTTTTAATAAGTTATTTCAAGTTTCATGTTTTATTCAGACTTTTGTATTTTTCCAATTTCATCCATGTAAGACAATTTAAATTATACAATAATATTTACATTTTAGTACCATGTTCTTTTGAACAATCGTCACTACGTGACACCTCGATGATTCCGCCTTCGGTTGGGGTGTTACAACATCACCATCACCCACCCCCATGTGTTTTTAACATTATTTTATTTTTAATCATTTTATTTTTCAACATAAAGAAATTACAGATTTTTTTTTCATTTGTAAAATGATCTACACCCACTGTTCGAATAATCTATGTGTAAATATTATTTACACCAGTGTAAAACACCCAAATATATTTATAAAACTTGAGATTAATATTAAAAACAAAGGAAATACTCCATTTACACCAGTGTATAAAAATTACAATAACAACATGGCAAAACACATTTACACCAGTGTATAAAAATTACAATAACAACATGGCAAAACACATTTACATCAGTGTAAAAACAGTTTACATCAGTGTGAAGATCAAACATGCACCGAAATCATCTTGTAAACGACAAACCACCCGCTTTTCGTTTTCTTGATCTCCATCATCAGCTTTAAACACATAGCCAAACTATCAAACCACAAAATCATCAATTTACATTGGTGTAAAAGACAGTTTACACTAGTGTAAACATCACAGTTGCACCAAAATCATCAATATAAACAACAATAATTCACTAAAAAGGGGCAACTACACTAATGTACACCCAAAAACCTGTCACCAAAACACCTTGAACAAAAAAACAACAGATCCAGCTTAACCAAAATGTACTCTTTTTTATATATAAAACTCATCATATATATACACACACATTTGAGAATTTTAAAAATAAAAAAATCTTTTAAAAACATATAATAGCATGGAACTACTTAAAAATAAAGAAATCTTTTAAAAATAAAGAAATATGCAAAAATCAACCCAACAAACATATAAATTTTTACACAATATTTTTATAGAAATCTAAGAGATCTTTTAAAAATAAAGAAAACTGCAAAAATCAACCCAACAAACCTCATTTTTTCTAGCTTCAAGCAGCATCATCGTCTTCAAACCAGCATCAACATCTTCTTCAAACCAGCATCATTATCGTCTTCGAACACAACATCATCATCTGTAACACCTATTCATCTTGTTTCGAACAGATCTGTAACACCAGTGTCTCATTCAAAACAAAATAATAATAATAATAATAATAATAATAATAATAATAATAATAATAATACCTGACCACCATCGTCACCATCATCGGACCACCATCGAACCCACCATAGCCACCGTCAAACCCACCACAGCTCGAACCCACCACAGCCACCATCGAACCCACACACAGCCACCGTCACCATCAAACCTACCACATCCACCGTCACCATCGAACCCACCACAACCACCATCGAAGGATCGACATCAAGCTTGCACCATCACCCCAGATCTGTTCATACTAGAAGTAAATCGAGTGCATAATCAACTCTTGTGACTGTTATATTGTGGTACATCCCATACGCTCATGGTTCACTCGATTATGTTATGCGATAACAATCACCCACGCTACCTTTGTAGGAGGCACGTATCCGGGTGGGATTGTCAGTCCAATAGATCTATCATTGTATACCGTCGGCTGATCAATGTTAATGATTATGCTAGAATATTGTGCTTACCCTAGTCATGTTTAAGACATAATGCAACATAGAAAAACACATAGACACTTTATGATTGAATTGCATATAGAATGTTGTAACATGTTTCACCCCAAAAATGGTGATAAATAGAAAAGGAGCTATGTAAAACTCACCTTAGCAAAATGTTATGTCTCGTGAAAAATAGAATATTGTGTTGCCCAACAATGCCAAGTATTACCCTATAATTAAGGTAATAAATATGTCTAAGTCCTTCTAGTCTACAAATATATTCTAGGGCTTCGAATTGGGGATAAGTGCTCGTTTGATTAATAAATAAAATGTTTAATAAATAAGAGAAATTTGATAAATAAATAAACAAAAGTCTTTTTGTAAATTTTAAATTAAAAATGGTCACAATAATAAGTTTTAAGAATGAAAATAATTTTTATAAAATTATTTTCTTAAAAATAGAATATTAAATCTATTTATTTCAAATTGTCAAAATATAACTTTAATATTTAAAAATCTTAAATTTACAGAATTATTAAATTAAAAATTGTATTTCTGTTCCAAATAAATAGAAATAATCTATATAAAATTTTGGTGCAAAAATATTGAAAAATGAATTTATTATGATTTATTTATGATTAAAACTATCAAAAATTGATTAAAAATATTAAATAAATGATTTTTCAGAAATAAAAATCATTTCAGAAAAGTTTATTGTTATAAAAACTCAGAATAATTTTTGTGGAAATTTATAAAATTTTTTTTAATATTTTTATAGAATTTTATAAATAAAATAGAATAAACTTGAATTATTTATTATATATATTAAATAAATAAATTTTTGAAAACTAAAAATTGTATGTTAAACTTTTTCACTAGATTAACATAAAATAATTTTTGTAGAATTTATAAAAGAGTTTTAGTATTTTAAAATGAATTTTTTAAAAAATATAGAGGAATATATATATATAAGTTTAAATAAAAAGAATGTTTTGTTGATGCCATGGTTCGAACCCGGGCCCTTGGCCGGTTCGTTGGTTTTAAATCACAAGCCCAGACCAACTGGTCTGGACCCTGAGAACGTTTGATTTCTGATTAAATTAATTATATACTATAAGAGAAATTGGTTTATATTCATTTAAAAAGAAAAGATCAAAAACCGTTTTACACGGGACTCGAACCCATGCGAGTGACAAACAAACATCAGACACAACCACCTGATCTAGATCAGGGGTTGTGTTTGATTCCAGTTTATTTTAATTATAAGACCTTATGCTGAAACTGTGTTCATCCCCAAAATCACGATCGAGCCCTAATTTTTCCAATTGTTTAAATCACACAACAATAACCCAATTAATCTTAGGGTTATTGTTGTGTGTATGCCGAAGATCAAAACCCATAAAAAATAAAAGACTTACAATAACGAATCGTGT
Organism: Ambrosia x helenae; assembly: GCA_030844895.1. NCBI lineage: Eukaryota > Viridiplantae > Streptophyta > Magnoliopsida > Asterales > Asteraceae > Ambrosia > Ambrosia x helenae. The sequence continues at coordinate 22,596,488 of CM061227.1, read as the reverse complement.
GATTTTTGCTCGGTCAACAGGAATAGTCAAACACGAACAAGAACACTTGAACAGCTGATTTAAATAAGAAATAGGAGATTGAGAGAGAGTATTCGGCGATTGTCGAAGGTTTTGTGATGTTCAATTTATAGGGATAGGGTCTGGGTAGCACGATTGGAAAGTTGACTAGGCTTTGATGAATATGCGATTGATTGGCATGAAATTGGAAACAATTGATGACAATTGATCGTGTATATGACGCGTATTAGACAGACCAGCAGTCAAACATACCATATTAAGATCAATTATGCGTGTAATTGTGTTGATTGTGGTGTTCGATCATCACAGTTGACTTTCCAAGTCAACTGTTGATTTATCAAGTCATTATAAAAATAATACGCGCAGGAGATTTATTAAAGTGTTGGGTAGATCAGCTGGTTAAGCCATTTGTGTTTGTGACCCGGCTTGGGCGCGGGTTCGATTCCCGGCCCAAGCAATGTATTTTTTTGGTAATTTATATATATATATATATATATATATATATATATATATATGTATATTATATATAAGTAATATAGTATTAGGGCTCCAAATGCATTGCAATAATATTTTAAATGCGAACAATAATAATGAAACTTGACGTTTTTATTCATGATAATAGTAACGTACAAGTATAAATGCGTAATGTTACAGTCTCCCCTACTTTTAGGAACTTCGTCCCGAAGTTGGAGTTGGAGAGTCTGGTGGAAAAAGATGTGGGTATTTAGACTTCATCTGATCTTTGCGTTCCCAAGTGAACTCTGGACCTCGTTTAGATTCCCAACGAACCTTAACGATCGGAATGCGACTGCGCTTGAGTTTCTTGACTCAAGTATCAACGATCTCGACAATGTGCATAGTTTCATCGATTTGCACATCTTCAAGAGGAACATGGAGGTTTTCATCTGCTAAGCATTTCTTGAGATTCGAAACATTAAAGGTCGGGTGAACGTTGCTTAGCTCAGGTGGAAGATCAAGTTTGTAAGCCACTTTTCCAATCCTGTCAAGAATTTTGAATGGGCCTACGCATCGAGGAGCTAGTTTTCCCTTTCTACCGAAACGAATCACTCCTTTCCAAGGGGATACCTTAAGAAGTACAAGGTCTCCAACTTGAAATTCCAAGGGTTTACGACGTTTATCAGCATAACTCTTCTGACGACTTCTAGCCTTGAGAAAATTATCCTGAATGAGTTGGATTTTGTCTGTGGTTTCCTGGATTAGTTCGGGTCCAGTGATCCGAGCTTCACCAACCTCAGTCCAACAGACAGGTGAACGACATTTACGACCATAGAGTGCCTCGAAAGGAGCCATGTTAATGCTGGCATGATAACTGTTGTTGTATGAAAACTCGACCAAAGGAAGATGAGAATCCCATGCGCCACCAAAATCGATGACACATGCCCTGAGCATATCCTCAAGTGTCTGGATGGTCCGTTCAGTCTGACCATCTGTTTGAGGGTGATAAGCAGTACTCAGGTTCAACTTGGTACCCAAAGCATCTTGTAAGGAATCCCAAAAGTGAGAGGTGAAACGACCATCACGATCAGAGATAATGTCCAAAGGTATACCATGACGACATACGATTTCACTTACGTACATCTTTGCCAACCTTTCCACAGAATACTTCTCACGAATAGGTAAGAAGTGGGCTGACTTGGTCAAACAATCGACGATTACCCAAATACTGTCAAAACCTTTGGGTGTACGAGGGAGTTTAGTGATGAAGTCCATTGCTATGCTCTCCCATTTCCATACAGGAATTTCTGGTTGTTCGAGCATACCAGATGGTCGTTGATGTTCAGCCTTGACCTTTGAACAAGTGAGGCATTTTGCAACGAAAAGAGCAATATCTTTCTTCATACCAGGCCACCAATAGGAATAACGAAGATCTTGGTACATCTTGTCAGCTCCAGGATGGATAGAATAACAAGACTTATGAGCCTCGTTCATGAGGAAGGTACGAAGATCATCACGGTCAGGAATCCAAAGTCGATTAAGAAAATAGAGTAGACCATCAGGTTTGGTTTCAAGTTGAGTCTCAGCACCACAAGACATTTCGTCGTACATGTTACCTTGGGTGACTGAAGTATGTTGAGCCTGGAGGATACGATCCTGAAGATCAGTACGAACTCTCGCACAATGAAGTTTGATACGCTCTTTACGACTGAGTGCGTCAGCCACCACATTCGCTTTGCCAGGATGGTAGCGAATTTCGCAATCATAGTCGTTAAGTAACTCAACCCAACGCCGTTGCCTCATGTTAAGATTTTTCTGGTCGAAGACATGTTGGAGACTCTTGTGGTCCGTGAAAACCACGCATTTGGTTCCATAAAGATAGTGTCTCCAAATCTTAAGAGCAAAGATGATAGCGCCCAATTCAAGATCATGGGTGGTATAATTCTTTTCGTGAGTCTTGAGTTGTCTAGACGCATAAGCAATAACCTTTCCTCGTTGCATGAGAACACAACCAAGACCTTGGTTTGATGCATCACAATAGACCACGAAGTCATCATTACCATCAGGTAGAGACAGGATAGGATCTTCACAGAGTTTCAGCTTGAGAGTTTCAAATACTTCCTCTTGCTTTGGTCCCCACTCATAGGGTTTACCCTTGTGAGTTAAGGCAGTGAGAGGAACAGCGATCTTAGAGAAGTTGGCGATGAATCGACGATAATAACCAGCCAAACCAAGGAAGGAACGGACTTCAGTTGGAGTTTTAGGAACACTCCAATTCTTCACAGCTTCGATCTTTGCAGGATCAACATGAATTCCGTTCATATCAATGACATGTCCCAAAAATTGTACTTCCTTAAGCCAAAATTCACATTTCGAGAACTTGGCATACAGTTGTTCTTTCTTTAGGAGACCCAAAATGGAGTGAAGATGTTGTTCGTGATCGGACTTTGATTTAGAGTAAATCAAAATGTCATCGATGAAGACGATCACGAATTTGTCAAGGTAGGGTCTACAAACTCGATTCATTACATCCATAAACACTGCGGGAGCGTTGGTCAATCCAAAAGGCATGACCATGAATTCATAGTGACCATAACGTGTACGAAAGGCTGTCTTGGGAATGTCTTCATCGTGGACTCTAAGCTGATGATAACCAGAACGAAGATCAATCTTCGAGAAGTGGGTTCCTCCTTGAAGTTGATCGAAAAGATCGTCAATCCTAGGCAAGGGATAACGATTCTTGATGGTGAGTTTGTTGAGTTCGCGATAGTCGATACACATCCTGAGAGATCCATCTTTCTTCTTAACGAACAAGACAGGGGCTCCCCATGGAGAAGAACTGGGGCGAATAAAACCTTTATCAGAAAGTTCCTGTAGTTGATTGGCAAGTTCTTGCATCTCAGAGGGTGCAAGACGATAAGGAGCTTTGGCGACAGGATTAGCACCAGGAACAAGATCAATTCTAAATTCCACTTGTCGAGCAGGAGGCAAACCAGGTAAATCCTCTGGGAAGACTTCAGGATAATCCCGAATGATTGGGATGTCTTGGATACTTTTGCCCTTGTCCTTCTTTTCTATCACGTTAGCTAAGAAAGCCGTATACCCCTTTCGTAAGTATTTTTGGGCAGTAGTACAAGACATGAGCTTAAGCTCGCCACAAGGCTTCTCACCATAGATCTTCAAAATCTCACCAGATTCGAGAGGAATGCGAATGACTTTCTCAAAACACAGAATTTCAGCATGATGGGTTGACAACCAGTCCATGCCTACTATGACATCAAAACTTCCAAGATGCATAGGGATGAGATCGATAGAGAAAGTATGTTCGTCGAGGTTCAGCACACAGTTACGGATAATAGAATCGATCGAGATAGACTTCCCATTAGCTACCTCTACCACTAAAGGTTCCTCTAGGTTAGTTTGGGGTAAGTTAAGTAAAGGTTCAAACTTCAGTGATACAAATGACTTATCAGCTCCCGAATCAAATAATATGGATGCATAGTGGTTATTAACGAGAAACGTACCATTCACCACCTCGTTGTTGTCACGGGCCTGGTTAGCATTGAGATTGTAGGCGCGACCTCGAGCACCTTGGTTCTGGTTGCGGTTCTGGTTTTGGTTGCGGTTTTGGTCCTGGTTCTGGTTTTGGTTACGATTGGTGCAATTATTGATATAGTGGTCTGGGCTGCCACACTCGTAGCACTGACCACGAGCAGGCCTGTTGTTTTGTTGGTTGGGAGCTGAGGCATGAGGTTGATAGATCACATGTGTATTCTATTTGATATTGTTTTGGCATGTGAAAGTGTTATGAACTCGTCTAGAGTGCATGTCTATTTTTTGCGGTCCGGGTCTTGTATGCTCACACATGTTAATGATGCTAACACATGCTAGTATATGCCCAACTAACATGTGTTAGGGTCCATATGACATATATTAGTTTTAGTAAAACATATGTTTTAGAATATGCTAACACATGCTACTGATGTATTGTTGGATTTCAAACCATATTAATCGGATTTGAGTAGTTGTATTAACATAGTTGTAAAAATCGCGTTTAGTGTTGTTTATACACATGTTTGAGTATGATACACTTGGCACTAAAAATTGAGTATGATACACTTGGCACTGCAAATTTGGTGTTGTTTATACACATGTTAGTGATACTAACACATGCTAGTATATGCTAACTAACAGGTGTTATGGTTCATATGTCATACGTTAGTATATGCCCAACTAATATGTGTTAGGGTTCATATGACATACGCTATTTCAGTAAAACATATGTTTTAGAATACAACATACACATGTTAGTGATACTAACACATGCTAGCATATGCTAACTAACAGGTGTTAGGGTTCATATGACATACGTTAGTATATGCCCAACTAACATGTGTTAGGGTTCATATGACATACGTTATTTCAGTAAAACATATGTTTTAGAATACAATACACATGTCAGTGATGTCTCATTATGTGTTTTTGGAGAGCCCAACTAACACGTGTTATCTTTTTTTTGTAGGTGAAGAGATGTTTTTGTGTTAAAGATGAAGATGGGTATCAAGAACGAAGCATAACTAGATCTTTTTTATGTTGTTATGATAGTTTTTTTTTTGAAAATTCACAAATAATTATGTTTGTATGAATCGTTTTTTGATATGCTTGAGTGTTGATTGTAATGATCGTTTTTATCATTTCTTAAATAAATACACATTTTATGTATTCTTTTATTATGTTCTTTTAATATATGTCCGTTAACACATGTTAGCAATGTTTAAAACGAGGTCAGAATTTTGTATCACAACACTAACGTACGTTAATATTCATGCTGGAAAAAGTGCCATAAAGTAGGAGAGAGGTGACTTGACAAGTGTCAAATCAACCTTTTTAAACCTAGGATTTAGAAAATTAAAGTGGCCCACTTGCTTATTTAAGATTACCTTAATGCCCTTATTCCAATATTTTATTAAAGTGGCCACTTGCTTTTAATTATTAAATACAAATTAATTAAGGACCATTGATCAAACTTAATCAATGGTCACCATAGGGTTTGCAAGGTTTTTCCACTAGATAGAGTTTCCATATTATCCACACCCTATATATCCTATATATATATATATATATATATATATATATATATATATATTTCATGCGCATCACCGCCATTAAAAGTGAAATCCCTAAAATACTCGAACATTGTTCAATCCAATGGGTTATTAATAGTTGCGAACATCGATTAAGTTTATAGGTTAATTCTAATATTTTATTAGTTTAGCTCTATCAAGTTATGTTATGATAGGATTTGTATTAGGTTAGTACGAATATCATGTCATTGTAACTTTTTATGTGTGTCAGAATTTTGATTAATAAGAAAGAGTTGAGATGGGTTTTCAACATAACCGAGTGTCTCCGTTTGTTCTTAATTATCTGTCATAGCTTGGGTCGTAATTGGTATCAGAACAACATGTAACAAAAAAGAAAGAAGGGGTAGCATGAAACAAAAGAATGAAGATGAACCAATGAAGAAACTACTGTCGAAGATCAACAAAAGCAACAAGATTGGAACAAAGTGAAGCTAACAATAGCTCTGATAAATAAAATTGTTTGAACCTTTGATTACTGTATACCTATGTAGACACGTTTTAACCCCATGTCAGCCAAAAACGCGCCTATGGTCCCAAAGGAGAACTGTGGTATGTTGCTCTAGTACCCCAATTTAAGAACAACAAACTATACAACATTATTGATGTAGTAGAAACAATCTTAGAGGCCCATGGTGTTTGGGTGCAATCCAATCGGTAGCTGGTTGTCGACTACAAGAAGTACAAGTTGGTTTGTAGGTTGTTTTATAAGACCTGTATGAGGATTCTTCCAAATTGAAAAGTTTGTAAGTCCAAGATCCTCAAACGCGATATCAAACAACAAACAATCAAGTGCGGAAAACAAGATTGAATGTAAGATAAACAACGAAGAATGATTATATTCACCAAAGTGCACACGAGTTCTAAGTCTCGTCTGGTACACCAAATTGTAAACACCAAGGAAAGCAAAAGCAAAAGAATTAGCAACCCTAGAATAAATGAGAACCCCCTATTTATAGTTCATGGGGCGGTTATTGTTACAAGGCCTCAAATGAGTCGAAACCTACTAATCACTAACTAAGCCCCAAAGTAGCTAGTAAGCCCAAAATAACTAAGACGCAAACCTCACTGGCTCACTAGACCAGGGTCTTACAAAGTTCAAGACCGCTAAGAAAATATTGGATTCCTTGATAATTAGGTAGGTTCGGGAAAGTCGAGTAAAAAAAAGCACAACTCCAAACTCTAAGGAGCGAGTTTAAAGGATTAAAGATAAAAGATGGCCACCGTTGACAAGTTTTCCGTTAAGCTAAGCAGGTTAGTATCAGAAACAACAAACCTTGGTTTTATGGTTTAAGATAAAATATTGGTAAGAGAGTTACTTGATTAAGTGTCAAATAAGTTTTTACAACTTGTGTCATATATATATAAAAGAGCATACCAACATCAATTTCATTTTGTTTAAGGAGGCAAATGGGAGACTCAAGGTGTTTGAGGAACGTCTTTCGTGTTGAATTTGACTTGTGACCTTTGACTTTGATTACTTTGACCTTATTGATAAACATTAGACTATACCTTTTAGACTCAACAACTAGGCATCCTGCTGAAATAATCAGGAACACGAAGAGGATACCGCTGATAATATGCAAGCATGAGGAATTTTCAAGAGGGAAAAAGATTCTTGTGTGGACCCTTGGAGGTGAGTCAAAAATTGAAGGTGATATAGAACGACATTTTGATAGGTCGTTTGAGAACATTGTTTTAATCGGTTAGGAAAGTTTGAATGAGCAGGAACTATGGGCATGAAAAGTGTCAATGATTATACGTATAGGGTTTACTGGGTGTAGAAGTCTCGGTTATGTTTATCAACATTATAAAGTTGAAGTTTAAATTAAATAGGTTATGTTTATCAAATTAATTTTTATTAGATTATTTAATAGAGTTACAATAATGTTAGGAATTGTATTATGTTAGTATAAATATCATGTCAGTGTAATTTTTTATTTGTTTCATGTATTTTGATTTATAGAAAAGAGTCCAAAGGGCTTGTCTATAAAATTGAGTGTTTGTTTATTCTTGCTTATCGATCACAACTAGGACTTTAGTTTCATATATGCGATCAGCAAGAGAGATATATAAAAGGGAGAGACATCTGGAAAAAAGGTTAGGGTAGATAGATATAACTTGCACTGGATTTCCTCCCTCGTTAGACCTCTAGCGATGAAGTATACTTAGCTTTGTCTTTAACATAATCATATCGTCACTACTAGAAAGAGGCGAAGTTTAACACGATTATTTCTTTTCTTCTTAAAATGACCATTTCCTATGCTTTTTGGCATAGGAAACGAGCTTGTTTTCTAGTTCCTTGTGATGCATCATGCCATTTCATGTCACGCTATTTTTAATATAACTATATATTCATTAATAAAATAATTGTAGGAATGCATGTATCCTTACAATTAAAATTATCTGTACATTATATCTTATTGAGTCCTAGTTTTTTACATTAACATTTGGTAACTAAATTACTGATTCTAATAAACTCTTAATTTTTTAATAATATAAATTAAAATAATATTTTTTTTATTAAAAATCCTAAACTATATATTTTTATTTAGTTTTGTTTCTTGTTGAGGGTGATGCCCACATTCATTTTTGTGGCCATCTTTACCCCTTATATACAAATAAAAAACACATGCATTTAAGGGAAGAATAATGACAGGTCAATTCCTATGACTTGTCAACCCATTAACATTGATGCTCTTGATTCCCAAATTCTTTAGAATTGGACTTGGAATTAATTCGGTCTAATATCAGGGTTGGTTGGTCATTTGGATGGTCATGTGGTAAGTCATATCTATGATTGTAAACCCAATTTTTCGTAACTACAGTTTGGTCCTCATTGTTTGCCACCCGTAAGGGTTTTGGTTCTTGGACTTGATAGTTCGTTAATCATCTATTAAATCGTAGTGAAATGATTTGAGTCGCTACACATGAGCAGCTAAAATTTGAAATGCGTAACTCTAGAAATCGTTGCACATAGGGCAATTAATCAACGAGGTTTTGATACACAAATTTATTTCAACGTTAAATCTCTACAGATGGGACTTTAGGTTTCAACGTTTGGGTATTTACTAATTGCATATGGTAAATAACTGCGTGTTTGAGTCACTTCATAAAGATGTCCACTACCATTATACACGCTTTAAGCAAAGAAGCGAGTTTCCCCATTACATCTTTACTTAGGGTGGACGGGGCGCCTACCGAATTGTTCACGGGTACTAACTATCAGCACGGTAATACCGCCGCCACCCACGCTGGTAGTGGTCCCGTGGACCGTTTCGCTGGTTCTGTTTACCGTGCTGGTATCGGATGGTTTGTTGGTTTTTAAAAAAAGCAAAATTTTCAGTTTACCCCCCGTGTGTTTTAGTGTATTTTATTTTTACCATTTGTTTTATATGTATAACGTTTATTTATTTAGGTTTTTGTATTAACCGTATGTTTATTAGAATGTAAAATAAATAAAAATAAAAACCTTGCATTAATAAATATTTTAAACATAATAATACTAAAAAAATACATTAAAAACAAAGAAAAACACTTAAAGTTTGCGCAACATTCGCCATGCCTCGACATGATCAAAAGCGTTGCCGTATCGAACCTCATACTCATATTGAGTGAATTCGATAGCCAACTCCTCGTCAAGCTCCAGATCATCCGTCACTTGTTACTTGTATAGGGTGGTCCACCTCTCACATTTGATGTTGAGGTCGCCCCACTTGAACTGGAGGTCGCGGACAGTCTTGGTTGTGTTGTTGTCAACGTGTTCAACGAAGTCGCTAAACACTCGAGCCCAAAACCCCTCGGGGGGGGGGGGGGGCGAGGAGTTGAATTTCGGGGTCGTTCGACGCATCCTTGTGGCAAACCACAAGGGCCATTTCGTCTTCTTCAGTCCACGGGTTCATTTTTTTGTGTGTTTGGTTTTTTAAACCGTGGTAAATTGTGGCTTTTAACCCCACGGTTTGATCACTTTATATACAACGACGGTGACACTGTTAAGAATTAATTCGCTGACCGTTTAGGTGAGTTAATTCAATTTACTCGACGGTTTCCAAGATAAAAACTTAAATTTGTCTAACCGTTTGGTGGAACGGTTGAAATAGTAATTAAATGTTAAAACTGTAACATTACGCATTTAAATACTTGTACGTTACACTTTCTATGAATAAAACGTCAAGTTTTCATCATTATTCGTCTTTTAAAAATATTATTGTGACGCATTTGGAACCCTAATACTATGTTATTTATATATAATATACATATATATTGAATAATTGTCAAAAAAAATAAAGGGCTTGGGCCGGAAATCGAACCCGCGCCCAAGCCGGGTCAACCAAACACAACGGCTCTACCAGCTGGTCTACCCAACACTCTTGATAAATCTCCTGCGCGTTTTAACTTTATAATGTCGTGATATATCAACAGTTGACTTAGAAAGTCAACTGTGACATCAATCTACCATAATTAACCAATTCAAACGCGTATTAATCCAGATTTGGTATGATTGGTGATTGATCTGATGAATCCGCGTCCCTTACACGCTGTCTTGATGGTCAAAACATGCCAATTATACATGAAAGACGCGTCATCACATTCAAAGCCGAGTCAACTTACCCAATTCGTCAACAAACATTTTTTTTATTATTTAAGCATATATATATATATATATATATTCCATTGTATTTTAAAATTCATTTTAAAATACTAAAACTCTTTTATAAATTCTACAAAAATTATTTTATGTTATTCTAGTGGAAAAGTTTAATATACAATTTTTAGTTTTCCAAAAATTATTTATTTAATATATATATAATAAATAATTCAAGTTTATTCTATTTTATTTATAAAATTCTATAAAAATATCAAAGCAATTATATAAATTTCCACAAAAATTATTCTGAGTTTTTATAACATTAAACTTTTCTGAAATGATTTTTATTTCTGAAAAATCATTTATTTAATATTTTTAATCAATTTTTGTTAGTTTTAATCATAAATAAATCATAATAAATTCATTTTTCAATATTTTTGCACCAAAATTTTATATAAATTATTTCTATTTATTTGGAACAGAAATACAATTTTTAATTTAATAATTATTTAATTTTAGTATTTTTAAATATTAAAGTTATATTTGGACAATTTGAAATAAATAGATTTAATATTCTATTTTTAAGAAAATAATTTTATAAAAATTATTTTCATACTTAAAACTTTATATTGTGACCATCTTTAATTTAAAATTTACAAAAAGACTCTTGTTTATTAATTTATCAAATTTCTCTTATTTATTAAACATTTTATTTATTAATCAAACGAACACTTATCCCCAATTCGAAACCCTAGAAAATATTTGTAGACTAGAAGGACTTAGACATATTTATTACCTTAATTATAGGGTAATACTTGGCATCGTTGGGCAACACATAATCTATTTTCACGAGACATAACATTTTGCTAAGGTGAGTTTTACATAGCCCCTTTTCTATTTCACTATTTTTGGGGTGAAACATGTTACAACATTCTATATACAATTCAATCATAAAGTGTCTATGTGTTTTTCTATGTTTCATTATGTCTTAAACATGACTAGGGTAAGCACAATATTCTAGCATAATCATTAACATTGATCAGCCGACGGTATACAATGATAGATCTATTGGACTGACAATCCCACCCGGATACGTACCTCCTACATAGGTAGCGTGGGTGATTGTTATCGCATAACATAATCGAGTGAACCATGAGCGTATGGGATGGACCACAATATTCTAGTCACAAGGGTTGATTATGCACTCGATTTACTTCTAGTATGTTTTCACATATGGACTAGACTTGCCATGACACTTGAATTGTACAAGTTTTATTCGATTATCAAAACCTATGTAATTCTCACCAACTTTTGTTGACCCAAAATATTTTCAAACTTAACATGTTTCAGGTTATATTTGCTTGAAGATTTGAGTTAATGCTTGAAGATGTGTAGCTAGTATTTTTCATTTTGAGATGTACAAATTCTTAGAACAATTGTATGTAATTTATTTAAATCATTTAATGAAATTGATTATTCACCATGAGCTACTTAACAATCATCAATACGTGACATCCCGATGTTTCCGCCATCGGTTGGGGTGTTACAAAAACCGTGTAAAAATGTAAAAAAAAAGTTTGGGTATGTAAATAAAAATAAATAAAAGAATCAGTGGAGTGCTGCCTAAAAAAACGTATTTCAGTGAAGTGATGTGACAAAACAGGATTGGTTGAAATCAGTTAAGTTAAGTTCAAACACTATGAGCACCCCTTGCCCCCATAGGGAATTTACATATCTTGCACGCCTTGAGATACTCCATCATGGTAGCTCACTAATCTAAAGCCCCCTAGTGCGCATATAAGATCCTGGTAAACAAATTGATGCATACCACAGTTTCAAATTATTTTTCTTAATAATAACTTACACCTAATTACCACCTAGCCTTGCACTAACCACGTCACTTTTGTGAGGGACAAACACCATACCACAAGATCACTTGGTCATGAGTCCTGAATTTCAAATACTTTGGTGTTTAATCAATCTTAAAGAACTGATCATAACGATATAACCATCCTTTCACATATACCCAATTAAACCTAGCAAACTCTAGTTTACAACAATGACTATTGCTCTTGTACCTTCTTTCATCTTCAGTGCCCAAATTCGAATGAGCATATCCGTTACTATTGCCCATACGATTACTCATGTTTCTATTGCCCACCATTGCTTGAGATACTGACCAATTCAATTGGAGGCGTTTTCATTTTCGTCATTTCTTTAGTTGATTATCTGGTTGATGCCCTTAAATCTTAAAAAAAAAAAAAAAAAAACTCAGTCTTGTCTTCCAATATCACGAGTGAACGTCCACTTTCTTTAGTTGTTTTTTCCATTCCTAAATATTATTGTTCATCATCATATTATTTATTTGTCAAACTGGATTGCTGCCTTGAATATAATTTCCGGTGATAAGCTATCCGAAAAATTAAGTAGTTGTGATACAAACTAAAGAGGGGCGGATGTAGCTTATTAGCAGGGGGTGCGGACGTTGCGGCTCAACTTCGTGCGCGTAGTGGAAAATTAGTGAAAAATTTGATTTTTTTTTACGAAATTTGGAAAACGTTACTACTAAAATGAAAAAAATGAAAAACGTTACTACTGAAAAATGTTTCTAGATCCGCCGTCTTTAGCTATTTTGAGAAAAAAAGAAATTAAGAGAGGGAAGCTAATAAGAGATGTGATTCCAAAATCCATATTGATTTCTCACTAGGATTCGTTCCTTTTTAACATCCAAGCTCAACGGTTAACACCTTTTGATGAAGGTTAACTATTAGGTATTCAATTACGAAATACCCCTTAGACTTATTACAACTTGAAGGACTTCAATATAACTAGACTAGTGGGTTAGCCCGCGCGATGCGGCGGGTGTCACGAGTCTTTTTGGGAGAGCGCAATCTAACCCAATCTGTCGTAAACACTGATTATATTTGGTATTACTTTTGGATAGCGCAATACTTATTTCTCAAGTTCTTATAGTATTATCAAGTTTATAAAACTTTAACTTTTATAAAGTAGCTAATTTTATATAAAAGATTATAACAAAGCATGAACCATTATGAATGGTTTTTTATATGGTTTCTATTTAATGTGTTTAACTTCAAAGTAATTGTAAAGTTAAATGTTATGAGCTCTCATAAACATTTCTTGACTTTTGATTTCTTATTGATTAAATATGGTGTTTAAAGACAAATTTGCCCATCAAAAGTAGTTATTATATGCATTGTATGTTGTATTATAAGCAATTAAACATGTACCTCTTAACTTTTAAGAAGTCCTTGTTAAATGCTTTATAATATAGTATAGATATAGATATAGATATAAAGTGTGATAAGTTAACACTCTTGGAAAAAGTCTGTAATCTCACACTCTAATAGAGAATTCCGTATCTTGAGCATAACAAGGAGGTCAAGGATGGGCTTAGGTGGCTTTCGAGTTTAAACCATTTTAGGGAGGACCCTTATCCTCTACATGTTCTTATAATAAGCGAACAATAATTTCGTATTGAACTCTAATGCAACTCCTCTCAAACTGTTATTGTTAGGGTAACTGACTTTATCACAGTAAGTCTTCAATATAGTATTTAAATGAAGTTATTAAATTATGAGTCAACTGATATATTACCAACAACATTAATGATCATTGCGTTATGATTAGCAACATATTATGTCATTATAACTTAAATTGTTGTGAACAATTCCTTTATGACTCCTTCAAGAGATAGTTATGTCTATTGACATTAGGATATACCCCAAAATTAACATTTGATCTCCTTTGAATATAAAAAAGTTAGAATAAGGGTAGTCAATCACTTTAAGTTATTACTTCTTCTTTTAGATCATAGTCTCTCCTTTCTTAAAGATATTGTGATGTTTCATTATATGCTTTTCAGTAATCTAGACAAGTCTAGTATTAAGCAACATGAACAATACCATGAACAAGCATAGACTTAATTTACATAAGGCTTCTAATTAGTGAAGCATAAGGTAATAATTTCATTTATCCTATTATCTTCTAAAGAAGAGCAATGTTGTATGTTACATGTGTGAGAACCCACTTAAAGTAAAACTTATGAAACAAAACTAATATCTCATAGCGTCTATCTCAGTATATTTTGATTTCAATCAAGTAAGAAGAATCCCCGATATACATCATGTCAAAATTATGCATGAATAATGCTTTGACTTAGGTAACATATACTTGTCAGGTGAAATGTCATCTATGTAAGGACAAGTTTTCATTAGTTGCTCCTACTCATCTTGAGGTAGGTGCATTAATCTACATAGTTCTTGATAAAGAGTATTTCATTATGATTGCAACACATATTTTAATGCTTGCATAAACCCATATATGAATCTTATTGACTTACAGACTAAGTGTTCTTGACCTTCGGTTTAGAACTTTTAGGTTGTTTTATGAACATGTAGGTCATTGTTAGGGAAAGTTGATTTAATATCTATATAATGTGGCTTTAAGATATTATGAGTTGCTAGAACGGTAATGATCCTCAAAGAAATCTTTTCTAAGACAGTTAAGAAGATTCTTTGATAATTTATTCCCTCTTGCGTATAACCTTTCGCAATCAATCATATCTTATAACGTTCCCATTCGGATCTAGTTTTATTATGAATACCTTTAGGTAATTCAACCAAATCCCAAACGTAATCCTAATTTATGGAATTAAGTTTTGCTAATAGTAGCTTTATTCCATTTGTAAGATTGATTGATGCTAATGATTTAATTAGAAGAGATAGGATCGATAAACTTTCTAAACATCCATTTTGTGTTAGTTGGGTAGGTTACGTAATCATCAAAGTTAGTGGACTTTTAGACCCAGATGATCTTCTGAGTTGATTGTTGGGTTTATCATGATTCATTTTTAGTTCTTGGTTAGGTGTTTTCATTTTCTGGTATATAAGGAGCAATATTAGTTTCTAAGTGTGTAAGAGTTGATCCAATAAGGTGTACAAGAGGGATATTCGAAGTTATTTAAAGAGTCTCAAATTTAATGAGTCTCTCCCCCGCATCTTGTACTTTCGGAAAGTCATAATAAGGACTTTTACTGCTCCCATTGACCTTAGAAATCTTAAGGAATTCAGCATGCTAAAGGTCTAACATTGAAAGACCAATAGATTTTAATAGAGAAAACAACATAATGATGCTTATATAGATTCTCTTGTTGAAGATTACTTTAGTAAGAAATCTAAATTTCCACCTTTAGGTAGCAAAGAAATTTTGCTAGGAGTACATTAAATGCTAAGGAGACAAGTTGTGATAAAACAGTGTCCCGCGCAAGAGGTATAATTTGAGGATAGATCAAATTTCGTTCCCCCACCTCTGGAACTTTAACAAGTTATAATTAGGACACTTAATGCTTCCATTAATCTTTTACGTCTCCAGAAACTCCCCTCGATAAGTTTAGCGATGCACGTGAACGGGAATAATTCATTTATTTTAGATTTGATTTCCTTTTCGTCCATATTTCTTCCATATTTCATAAGATATTTTAAGGACATACTTATAAGGAATCCAATTAAGCATATATAAATTCATTTCTTTAATGCTTTGGTCAATAGGAAACGAATTAGATACAATCATATATTTTACTAAGCTCCACTTATGGCAGTTAGTTATAACTTATAATGGAAACCCATTTATTCCTTGTTGCCATTTAACCTTTATGTGCAGCCTTGACTCGCTTGTGGGCCGGCCACTCTCGCGTCAGCGTGGGCCCGGTTAAGACAACATAGTCTGACCATTGTAGAGTGGCTAGGAGATCCCCTTCTGGGGGTTGTGATGATCTCTGCCACAACATAGAAAATCACCTTCCAAAAAAGTTTAACATATGCTTTAGAGTCATTTAAAATGAGATTTGATAGCGAAACATCCTTTAGTGACTTGGTCATGCCAATTTGAAGACCTATTCATCATCCATCAATGGTGGAACAAGAACATACCACCCGTTTTATGACCCGAATCCACTTCTAGTCTCCAACTCGATGTGGGTTTACCCATAGCAACATATGCAACCTCATGGTTTATGTCTCTCTCGATCAACCTGCAACATGTTGCCAAAAAAATGGATGGTGGCAATGGGATTTCAGATATGTCATGAGTGTAATCAGAAATCAAAAACAATTTTCTATCTGTAAATGAACAACCTGATAGTTGGATTAAGTTAACATGTTTTAAAATTGTTGTCGATTTGGGTTTTGGTTGTTGGATTAGAATTAGAGTTATCAACTTGTAATACGTGATTCTTAAATTATACTAAGAACATGGGTTTTTTCGTTTAACAGATTTGAATGCAATTAAAATATACCAATTCAAGGCAAATTCGGGTCAGGCATGATTCTTAAATTATACTAAGAACCTGGTGTGGGTTTTAGACTTTTAGGGTTTCATAAAAAATGGTGTTTTAGATGAAGAAGAAGGAGAGGCGGGTCCAACTTATTTTGTCTAATGGTTAAAGAACTTGTACACTATACTAAAAGTCTTGTACATTAAGCAAAAAGACTAAAGTGCCCATGAATTAAGTTTAAATTTTGACAGAGTTGGCGAATTTGATGGAATGGGCAAAATTTGCCAATCCTCAAGGGTTTAGTTGCAAAAAAAAAATGGATGGAACGAGCAAATCTGTCCAAATCTCAGGGACGATTTTGGCTATTAAATCTAATGGTTATTTTGCTCTTAAATTTGCCACTAACTTTGATCTTAAGTATTTGTTGTTCTCTAGTAACGAAACGTATAGAACTAGACTCAACTTGGCATGTGTTAGTTAGAATATATTAGTAATAGTGGAGTTAAATATCATTAATTAGGTCCTACCTATCTTAGCTAGGTGTTCTCTTCTCTTATGAATAATCTTGTTGCCTATGCCTTGTCTAATGGCATAGCTTTGTGAAGCGAGACTTTTCCCTGGAGAACTTAGAACTGGAAGCAGTGCTTGTGTTTTGTTTTCGGACCTTAGAATTAACATCTCTAAGGTAATTATTCTTCCTCTTTTAGGTTTAGTGGTAGTAAGGTGAATAACATCGACTTTTCTAGTTTAATGCTTTCCTTTTCCTGTATGTATGTTACTATCAACACACTCATTTTACTTTGGTATTTCTGAGTGTTATAGTTGATACATAATGCATCTAATCATACTGGTGAAAAAGTGATTATGCATTAGAAAATTTTATTGATTTCCATGTATAAGCCCTTAGTTTTATGAGTCATGTCATTCAATATTAATATGTATTCACAGATGCCATTTAACCATGGTGTTAAATTTATGTATTGCATACTTCTTAGGAATTCATTATATTCTTTCATTTCTATAGATAAGACATCCGTCTTAGGAATTTAAGAATCTATAATAGCTTACCTGATAGGAATCAGTAAAAGAGTTCTTGATTACCATAAAAGACATTTTATTCTACTTCTTATGCTCATGTGTTATCCTGTAATACTTTCATTAGGTAAAGCAGTAGGAATGTCATGTCTTAAGGGGTAATTTAAGACTTAATAAGAACAAATTTTAAGAAAAATCTTCTTAGGTTTTTGTAATGAGAGTGAATTGTTTAGTTGAAATAGAAACTTATAGAAGAATGTGAGATTAGTTTGAGTTATGGGTATTGAAGTAAGAAAGACTAAAATTTTGATCATTTTGTAATGAAGATGTGATAAGAAGGTAATAATGCCAACATAAGCAACTTAAATAACATGCTTTCCCTTTGGCTATGTGCTATTTATTCAAGTATTTAGTTTTGCAAACAATAAATGTAGTACATTACCTTTGAGATAAGTGAAACATTCAAGGTTTTAATGCAATACACTCAGTTAACTGATATAATCTATAACACATCATTTTTAGGCAGAAGCGAAACCTTATGAAAGTTAGGTGAACTAAACTACAATGATCAACAAAATTTTAGAGTGGGTCATTTATCTCAACAAAGAAAACCAAAAGGGACTCCTCCCGTCTATGGATTATAAGTATCGTGTTATTTAGAAGCAATACCGATCAATACAATCTTGGATCATGGAATAGTCATCTTGAGAATATTCATCTTGACAATAAATTATCTACATAATCATAATAAAATATGTATTACAAGCACTAAGGGTTGTAGCTCAGTTGGTAGAGCACCTCGTTTTCACACACAATTAGGTTAGGCAGGCTTGGGGAGGTGATCCGAATCACTATCGATACGATGCAGGGCTTATTTGTTGACCGTAACGAACCCCCTAAACGCGTCATGCTACTAGGCGAAGTAGTTGAATGCCGCACCCTAGATGGCGAAAGTCCAATAACAGAAAGCATTACTAGCTTACGCTCTGACCCGAGTAGCATGGGGCATGTGGAATCCCGTGTGAATCAGAAAGGACCACCTTGCAAGGCTAAATATTCCTGGGTGACCGATAGTTTCTCCGGCTTATCACTGGCAGTCTGTTCAGGATTCCAAACTCAATGATGGCAACTAAACACGAGGGTTGCGCTCGTTGCGGGACTTAACCCAGCACCTTACGACACGAGCTGACGACAACCATGCACCACCTGTGTCGGCGTTCCCGAAGGCACCCCTTAACGTACTAATGTGAAACATCACCTTTGGGCAGAAGTGACACATAAAATGTTATTACACGTTAAGCAAGGTTTGGAAAATTAATGTTTTGAAAAAACTTGATACAATAGGTTTTTATCAAAACTCCATTATCTAATAGCAAACTACCCGTTATCACGGATCGAACTCTGCGGCGAGTTCGCTGTGGTGCGGGGTGTGGAGCCCCTGAATTTTTTTAAGGTATATTTGTGATGTTTTGGAAATTAATTGTTGTTTTTTCAAATAAATAAGAGTTCAATATCAAAATCAGGGTGTACGAAAGCAATCAGCGTGTGTGAGGTAGTTAGGGTGTGCGAGGGTTAGGGTATGCGAGATGGTTGGTGTGTGCGAGATGATTAGTGTGTGCGAGTGGAATAGGAGTGTACTGGGTGAGACCGTACACTCACTGTTAGGTCGCACACTTAATGTCAAACCATATACTTAAGTCAGACCACACACTGATGGTTAGACCGCACACTTATGGTCAGACTGTACACTTATGATTAGACCGCACACTTATGGTCAGACCGCACCCTTATGGTCAGTCTATACACTTATACACATAATTTTCGAAAACAGTTTTCAGCAAGATTTCAAAAAATCTAAGTTGGAGATTAAGTTTAATCCATGATTTTCGAAAACAGTTTTCAATCCTTAATTCAAACCAAAACATACTAATATTTTCAGATTTCTTATGTGTTCTTGAAGAACACTAACCGAAAAAACATAAACAATAAAGCATACAACATAACCTAGAATTGAAATCTTAAACAACCTAATTTACGGTTTTCGAAAAATATAATAACCATCAGGATCTCGATTTCGTAATGAGATCAAGAACATATTTTATATATAAAAAAATTATTACACCCGTAAGGGTTTAGAACCCGTAACCATCAATCAGTTGTAATCAAAAGTTTTGTTTTCCGATTTTAATTCCATATCTAATGGTAACAAACATAACTGATTGAGCAACATTGCTCTCATACCACATGTTGATCAGTTCTAATTGTGAGTAATGGAAAACATGTACATAAAAATAATGATACCTGATAGATTGGTGAGACCAACAACTGATGCAAAGAGAGTGTTAGTAGAAGACGACATCCTTGTTAGTATTGTTGAGTTCCCTTTAGGGTGTATCTAAGTAATGGTAATATGAGTTCTTGAAGAACTCATTTATGAGAGAGAAAGGGAGGACGCGAGTTGGTTAGTGCTTATGGTGTTATGATTGCCAACAACTTCAACCTCTAATAAACTCTCTATTTATACACCCAATGGACACCCTAATAATGTTACTAACACTTTGTTCCAGAGTTTCATTAAAGGATGGAAGGGAAAAGATTGGGAAGGAAGTGGAGAAAAAAATGTGTTCCAGAGTTTTTTGTAGCAGGGAATGAGAGGGATAATAGAGAGGTTTTTAGGGTGATTTTCAATCTTTCCAATTTGAAAGGAAGAGGAGGGAAAGGAAGTGGAGGAAGATCCTTTCTCTTCCATCCTTTAATGAAATTCTGGAACAGAGTGTAAGGGTAATTCCGTCCATCAAGGAATCACCTATTATTAACTTAGGGATATAAAGATAATTGACAATGTAATATAAATGATAATGATGACCACTAAATAAATATAAGCAGGGGCGGACATAGGGAAGAAGCAGCGGTCGTGGACGTTGCGGCTCAACTTCGTGTGCTTAGTGGAAAATTAGTGGAAAATTTGGTTTTTTTTTTACGAAATTTGGAAAACGTTTCTAATAAAATGAAAAAAAATGAAAAACGTTACTACTGATTTTGTGGCCTAGATCCACTACTGAATATAAGAAACATTATTTATATTTATTCTAATATCTTCCAATTTTTTTTTTTTTATTCTAACAGAGAACCATCACACAGTTTTATTGAAACAAAACAACTCTTCATGAGAAAGTATGTCGGTTGGCAGTTATTTGGTTACATAGTAGTAACTCTATAAGTAGGAAACCATCACACAGTTCTTACTATATTCAACTAAACTGAAGTGTCTTGACAATACTAAAATCATCAACATTATTACTCCCTTAAATTATTATAGTTACTATGAATGTTCAAAGCTTTTGTATAAAACCATAGCTTAAAGAAAATTTTCACCTCCAAATTATTTTTATTTGTTCCTAATTTTTATATATAACACTCACTCAGAAACTTCACATCATGTTTTTTACCGAATCAAAATAGCTTTCTTGTGTATGCCTACTTGTGAGTGCATATAAGCACATATTGTCACTTGCTGATAAGATAACTTCTTTTTAGTCATGTGGCAATGCTGTTCACATAATATCATATTTCAATCACCTTTTCTTCTGCCAAGTGGCTTTATATAAGCATATATTCTCAATATATCCAAGCAGCCTCAGTGACATTTCATGTTTTGGTTTACATTTTTCATTTTTCTTGGTAAGGATTGGATGGAATGGAATTATATCTTGAAAACTACTATAGATTCCAACTTTATTATTCCTATCCTCAGATGTGCTTTTTTTGTTATCTGATTCTACTTTGGCAGGTGGTTTCAGGAAGTGTGTAACTGGTGTAGACATAGCTGATGATTAAGATCATGTGTATGTTTCCAACCGGTTTCTGTAATTCTCCACTACCAAGGTATCGTTATAAATAGATACAAAGGACCCTTCGATTCCATCGCAAGGTGCTTTCAGGTTTTTGTTTCAAAAATATCTTTGAGTGCTATAATTAAATCTATTATAAGTGTTGAAGACCAATGAGTTACAACAGCTCTAATCGCGACTCGGGTTAGTCCTATTTGCATCTTTAAGCGATAGACCGTTGGTGCATTGTCTCAAAAACATGTGTCGTCATCATCATCATCATCATCATACTCAGTTAATCCCACCAATAGCAAAAGCTAAGGTAGGGTCTGAGGAAGGTAAGATGTAGACAGCCTTATCTCTATCCCGTGGGAATAGAGAGGCTGCTTCCAGTGAGACCTCCGGTTCAATAGTGGTTTTGTATCAAGCCTTAGACAAAAGGTACATAACACTTAGCAATCGGGACAAATCCGACTGGTGCATGTACCCCTTGTCTTTTGGCTATCAACGTCACCACCTGATGCATGATTAACCGTCCGTCATTTTTATCGTTATTTTCACGAAATTAGTATAGTAACGTTAAAATTAGTGCTACTTTACTTTTGCCCCCCGAGAGCCACACATATATACATTATATGCGCACAGTCGTAAGCGAGGCTATCTCAAAAACATGTGTGACATGCCCATATAAAAAGAAGTCTATATATACTTATTTATTTATTACTATTTATTTATTTTATTTGTTTGCAGGAAGTAGAAATGCCAGAAGAAATGTGCATGACTTTGGAAGGACTTTTGTGGTGATGCCCAAAGAAACTCACACAGCCACTATTGTTTGGTTGCATGGCATTGGTGAGAAGGGTTCAAGGTGATTGTTGACTTTTTGACTTTTTATTTGACTTTACAATTTTTGACCTTCAAGGTCAACTTTCATGACTTGCTACTACATCCCATGTCCACCTCAAAGGAACAATTAGTTTTTCTTAATTATGATGTTTTTTTAACTGTTTTACAGTTGGACTCAGATCTTGGAAACTTTTCCTCTTCCAAATGTAATGATTTAAATTTTCTACTTTAATTTCTCATGAAAATTCAATCATAATTTTAGTTACATTTCTTATTTTCTTGCATAACTTATGTTTGTGTATGATTTAGGTCAAGTGGATCTGCCCAAGTGCGCCAAGTCGACTATTAACGCTATATGGCGGATATCCTTGCACCGCATGTATGTTAATATGCTATACATGTTTTATAATAGATCATGTTGCAAGGATTATGGATTATATGACAAACAAGTTTATGACATTAGATGTGAATATTGTTAGGGTATAATATCGCAAGCTTGTCAGAAGACGCTTGTGATGATTTGGAAGGCTTGGATGCTTCGGCAACACATGTTGCAAATCTTTTGATTAGTGAGCCTGATGATGGTATGTCTCCATGTTGGTTACTATGCAACTAATATTTCTTTTATTGAGATAAAGGTAACATAGTAAGAATCATTTGCATTAGTAGGTGACTTATTTTTTTGGAGAGCGAAAGCAAACAACACGCTTAATTAACAACCTCGTCTTCAAATAATATTTGAACTTTATAAAACTGCTACAAACAATTAAGAGGCAAACTTGATACATTGCAAGTTGTGACAAAAAGTATATTCTCTTCTTTTGGTCCAAGTTTTGTGCTTTTTCTTTAGACCGGAAGATTCACTTGTCACGTTTCGTAACTGTTATGAGTCTTAATCATCATGCACTATACAAAGCGCACAAAAATATGGGACCAGAGGAATTTAAAAACTTTTAGCGATAAAAGATCAACCTGCATGCTCAAATTATAAATCAAAAAGTAATATTCTTTTTAACGTTTTTTCTTTACAGTTAAACTAGGCGTTGCAGGCTTCAGCATGGGTGCATCTGTCGCTCTCTACTCTGCAGCGTGTCGAGCTATTGGGCAATATGGGAATGGAAACCGATACCCCATCAATCTTAGTGCAGCTGTATCTCTCAGTGGTTGGCTTCCATGTTCCAGGTTTATTTTATGTTCTTTTCAAACATCCTATCTTGCTTTAACTGTTTAAAAGTTACTATTTTCACTTCCATTTAACGAATCCTATATCTGACATTGTTACTCAAACAACTTTTTTTATAGGAATCTAAGGAATAGAGTGGGAGCATCACAAGAAGCTGTAAGACGCGCATTATCGCTACCTGTTTTGTTTTGTCATGGTCAAGGTATTTGCTTATAGCACCCCCATTGCACAAAACATATGGTAGAAACAAGAGGCACGTGTGTAGGTCAATAACACATGTATTGTTTCTTTGTTGCAGTTGATGACGTGGTCGAGTACAAACTTGGTGAGAAATCTGCACAAACCATGTATTCTGCTGGATTTCAGAATTTAACATTTCAAACATATAACGGGTAATTCGTGTTCTCAAGTTTACGTCTTTGATCTATTTCCAATGTGTTTATATTAACTAAATTTGTTTTCATTTCAGGCTTGGTCATTATACAATCTTAGAAGAGATTAATGATGTTTGTTGTTGGCTAAATGCTTGTCTAGGGGCTTGATGATTACAAAGGAAGGGAGAGGGGGTGGGGGGTGGATAATTGTATTTTGTACTATAATATATATATGTTGCATAAGAGCAGATTCGATGTATTATCGTGCTTAAAAGTTTGCAAACTTCGATTTGCCCTGCAAAGGGCAAATCGGGATAGATGTGTTTACGCGTTAAATCTTCTTACATCATAAAACAACCCCAACTTAAGTTTGATATGAGATGGGGTATTTCATATGTTTACCTTATATATATATATCTACATGATCTTTAAAAACATCTTTCTTATGTAAAACATTCTTTAAGTGCCTTTTATTTGTATGATATAAAACAAGATATAACATATCCAAATTGATCTTATAACTTGGTCAACCCAACATGTCAAAAAGCACAAGATTATGCATATGTACCCTATGGCCAAGCCTCTACAGGCTAGGCCGATTTAAAGAACCATAAGCAATGATAGAAAACCGATCAAAACATATTAACATTTGGTTCTACAAAAATATATGATGGTGTCTAGGCCTAAGGCACAACTAATCCATAGTCCATGAAATTTAGAACTTCACTTCTTACCTGGTGAAGTCAAGTCGTGTGCCAAAATTGGGCTTTTCGTTATAGTTCATAACCTCCGGCCAACCAAACTCATTTACTGGATTCATTAGTGAACCAGTCCTATTTATATCAGAGAAGTAACTTCCATTAGGTGTAGAACTATTTGGTAAGTCCATCATTGGAGGAATGTTCATCACAGAATTAAGATGTCTGGCTTCGAAATGCGTAGTATCAGGAGGTGTGAATTGATTCATGAAAGCACCGCGATATGCTTGTTGATATGAAGTAACCATATCAAAGTTTCCAGTACTTGTTCCTAACGTCGTGTTAGAGTTAGCAGATCCTGGTGAAGGAATGTATCTTCCAGTTGTTGAAGGATCGTTTTCGTGGCTATACATGAGAGAAGTAATTATCACAATGAGAATAATAAACTGAAACCGCGAAACCAATTTAACGGTTGTGATGTAAAAAAGGTTCATAATAACCACTCACCCCAAATGCTGAGCTGGTGTGCTAGGAGCCGAGTTGTGAGGATGGATGAATTCATGTAGAGGAGATTCAGACACGATGGGCGGCATTTCATTCTCGACAGTCTCTTGGATTATTTCGTTACATACGTTGAAATCTGGAACTTAAAGTATATAAAGTTAACTTAAAACCAAGAAAAAGATTTAAATATGAAATTTTTAATTAAAATGATTGCTTAAATTAGTAATGTGCATATCTGTTTTACCTGTTCGCTTGCCAAACTCATTTTTACATCCTAAACATCGGCAATCACTACTGCATCCCACATTAGCCTATTGAAACAAACTCAGAAGGTTAGTAGAATAGAACATGACAAACCAACCTAACTGCTGCCCAGTTGACCCATTAACCTGCTGAGTGCTGACCCAGTTGACCCATTAACCTTCTCACCCAGTTGACCCATTAACCTACTGACCCAGTTGACCCATTAACCTACTGTACCAGGTGACCCATTAACCTGCTGAACAACCGATTCAACCCAACACACTGCAGGTAACTTTCAAGTTTCAATCCGTTTGACAGATCACACATTCTACATCCTTTTAAATTAACATCTTAGTATTGATTGTTTGACCCGTTAGACATTGGCGGATCTTGAACTTAGTATTACTTGTTTTACACTGCTAAGCAAAAAAAAAGCCACCCCCCCCCCCCCCCCCAAGCCAAGAATAGATATAAGACACAACTTGACCCATTGTATAAACAAACGAGTCAAAACTGACACCTCTTAAACAAGTAACATGCAGAATCTAAAACAAACTGAACCCCAACACCGAGACGAAAACAAACCTGATAACACTCGCAGTAATTTTTCTTGCACATAGATTTCTTACAGTTGCAACCTCTTCTATGTTTCGCCCCAACTAGCTTCGCTTGATCTCCATCCTCCTGTTATCAACCAATACTAGTTACCAATCCACCAATAGGCACACAAAGATAAACTTATATAGTTCACATACCACATTTTGGGTTGTTTGAGACTGAACAGAAGACCAAATCTTGGAACTAAACGCAACTGGATTCCTCGATTCAATCAGATTGCGCGTCTCTTCAACCGTATCTTCATAATCAGGACGATTAAAACACTCTTGGCAAGAACAAGTTTCATCACAATACCATCCAGCAGCAAAACACTCACAATAACTACAAACAAACAACCAACAACATGTTCTTATTAGTTATTACCATCATTATTTAAACATTAAATTATTGAATCATCTTACAGTTTCAAACACTTTGACTTCTTGCATCTGCATGGCTTTTTCCCGCCATTGTTACTGTCTGAATTCATTCTGGACAATCAGAGTAAAAACATTAATAAAACCGAAACAGGTTACTGTCTTGACATACTTCATCAAGAACAACCCAAATTCTGTGAATAAAAACAAATTATAACAGAATGAAAAGATGGAACTGAATACCTGTGATGAAATTAAGTGGACGTATGATATGGAATCAGATGATTAATGTAATGTGATGTGATGGTTAGAATATTAGGATGGAAAGAAAAAAATACAAACCCTAATTGGATATGTGATTAATATTATTAATTAAGATGATAGAAAAAGGCGCGAGTTTGTTTATATTTTGTATCTATCACTTGTGGGGATTAATATATACGTGTTATCAGTTATGAGATGAAGACAGGGTGTAAAGTGTAATAATTGTGTAAATATGTAATACTTCAGGGTGGGGTGAATTAATATATGGTAATTAGGATTTATACACCCTCTATTTAGGATTCATACACCCTGGCCTACATCATATACCAATAGGAGGCTGCCACATACCCTAATACTTCAGGGTGAGTAGGAGTAAGATTTTGGAGTTGAAGGGGTGAGATGATTTTGTGGTGATGAATTTGATGATGATGATGGTCTTGCAGCTAAACTGTAGCCGTTTATTATTATGTGTCATCTCAAAACTCTAGCCGTTTTCATACTTCTCAAAACTCTAGCCGTTTTCATATGAGTGGTTTGGTTTTAGACTTAAAGTACATATTAATTTTTTTTGTTTTATATAAAGAAAAATAAGCTTTTAAACACACATTTTAAAATAGTGCTTAAATTTAATATAATTATTAACTAAAGTTTATTAATTGATTTTGCAAAATCAAAAGTTAAATTAGATTTTATTTTGAAATGGATCGTGTTATGAAATGTAAAACTAATACATGAAAGGCTAAAAATGGCTAAGATTTTAGAAGTGAAACATGGCTACACCTTAAGGAATTTGAAGAAAACCTCCAAGTTTTTGGGACCGCTTTGAAACGGCTATAAAACATGGCAATAACTTAGGAGGAATAACTTAGGGGGTTTTGGGGGATTTGAGAGAAAACGTCTTTGAAGCCATATAAGCCATTTTGAAAAACGTCTAAAGCCATTTGGAGTTAGGTCGTCTTTAGTCGCTTCAGTATATTCGTGTCAGTATTTGTGTCAGAGAAAATGGCAAGATATTAGACATGTTTAGACATTTTCAGTTTTTTCAAATGTGAAGAGATTTTATTGGTTTAAAAGTATTAGGTCCCACCACCCTCAACCCCTCTACATTTTAGCCTCTTCTCTAAATTCTAGCATTTAATAATGTATATTTCTGTAAAAGCTATTGAGTCAATGTTCAATTATGTGATTTTCCCTTTATTGTTGGTTACTTTACTTGGTGTTGTCGTCTATTATTGTAACATGTCCTCTCCTGTCCGATCCTGTTCGGTCCGCTAGGGAAGGTTACTAAAATTTACAATATTTAAATAATGTGTACATTGAAAATTTTGCTAAGGTTTTATTAAACTTGATTAGTAGGCGTAAAAGTTGGTTAATTTTAAGCCCATGTTAATGCTTATACTTAGTAAAATACCTAGAAAATAACTAAAATGATAATTATATCAAAACTATTATGATAATTATATCTAAACGAGAATTGATTTAAATATTTTGTTTACATATTTAATAAACTAGGTTTTTATCCAGCCGCGCGTTGCGGCGGCGGCAATCTTGTAACATTCGTATTTTTTTCGTATTTTCCATTCTAGTCCTTGTATTCTTGTATCTTGTCATTTTACACCCTTGTAATCCCGAGCTTATGATCAATGGAAAAGTATTTTACCAATTGCATTTAATCTTAATCTATAAATTATACGCGACACAAACTTTATGTAACGTCGCGTGATTCTTAATTTTCTTGTATTATAAATGTTATATTTAAACAAATTCCAAGCTTGCCGTTACTCGATTCTTTTATGTTACTCATACCAATTCATGGCGAGTCGCCATTATATTTTACCCTATTCAATTTAGGCGTTATAACAAGGAACTTATTTAGTTAAGATCTTAATATATATACTTATTATTAACTAGCTTATACCCCGGGAGCGTCCCGGATTGATAAATCTAAGTAAAGTGAATAAAATTAGAAGTATCTAAACTATAAAAATGGCATCTATATTGCAATTACCTGTTGGAAAGCGTCCCGGGTTGAAATATCTAATATGACATAATAAAATATCTAATATGACAACATAATTAATGACTTGCCAATATATGATTAATGAATATTATTATTATTATTATTATTATTTTAAACAAATCTCTGCCATAAGTTATCATATTCTAATATAAAAAAAGTAATTGGGTCGGGTATCACCTAATCCCAGGCCCGACCCAAACCCACGATTTTTTTTAAAACTAATTCCAAACCTGACGCAATACCTGTCGGGTTACAAAAAATAGTCGTTTTTTTTCTTTTTTATATAGCACTATGGTACTCGTTGGAAAGATAATAAAACGCTCGTTAATTTGGTGTAATTTTTTTCTTTAAAAAATCTCATATATGAAAGATATTAAAGTTTAAAGTTATGAGAGAAAACATGAGAGAGAAAATAATAAAATTTTAATATTTAAATTTAGTAGATTAGATATTTAATAGATTATGTTAAATAATATTTAAACCATATTTATTTCTTTTTTTTAATTGGTCTAGAGTTGCCACATCACATCCTATGTGGCATCTCTCAAAAGAGAGATTGCATAATATTATGACATGTCATCAAAATGGCTTTGGTTTATTATATGTATAGATATATATATATATATATATATATATATATATATATATGAGATCAATTAGGAACCACCACCCTAGTTAGGAACTTAGGAACTAATCCTAACCATCCATCTACAATCTTGATCATAAGGGTAAAAGTGTAAAAAAACCAATCAAATCCTTTAATTATTTTAATCAAATAGTTTGTTACATATACTCTTTCCTAATCAAAACCCTAATTCATCTTCTCCATTTGAATTTCTTAATTATCTCCCTAGATATCTCTTTTCTCTCTCACGCAGATCATAATCCTGAAATCAACCAACTCATAAACTATCGACTAGAAAAATTCATATTAATCAAATTTTACATGTTCATCGTTCTATGTCAAAAGAATCATCTTTCACCCTTTCTGTGTTGTTTTGGATTGTGTTTGCTACCTGTCGAAAATCATAAATTATTACCGGAAAAGAAGTCGCGGTTGGGTGACGACCACGCCGTATGAGAGGCGGCGTCAACGGTTTATCGGTTAATGTTGAAGATACCGTATATGTTGAAGATGGTGTTGGTGTTTTTTATTGGTTGTTGTTGATGATTATGAAGCAATTCAATCTTCCATGGTGCGTGTGTGTATTTTTTTGTTTGATTGATTTTTCTAACCCATATAATGAGTTTAGGTAGTTATTGTTTATACAAGGATGTATACATGGTTGTACATACGTGTATAAACCAATATTTTGTGTAACTGTGAATGTACATGAGTGTACAATGGCAAAAATTTTTAAGTTCTTATATCTAATAACGAGTTCGTATGGTAATATGGAATTTGTACAATGGTGTATATAGTTTTTGTACAACCTCATTGGTTTAATGTACAAATGTATATCTGTGTTAAATGAAAGAAAAAAACTGATATACATCAATGTATATCTGTGTCAACGATGATGATGATAAATGGAAAAACGAATATACATTGTATATCTGTGTCAATGATGATGATAAAAAAAACTGATATACACCAATGTATATTTTTGTTGGTGATGATGAATGAAAAAACGAATATACACCAATGTATATTTGTGTTGATGATGTTGAATGAAAGAAAAAAACTGATATACATCAATGTATAACTGATGTACACCATTGTATATATGTGTTGATGATGAATGAACAAAAAAAAATTGATATACACCAATGTACACTTCAACTTACGACAACTATATACCAACGTATAATATACACTAGTGTATTTTTTGCGAAATAGCAGTTTTTGGATTGCCCAGATTCAGTTTTCGAAGTACACTTCGAATTATACACTAGTGTATATTTTGCGAAATACTTGTCTTGGATTATACAGTTCATCTTTTTTCACGTACAAAATTGTAATTATACACTGGTGTATTACTTAGTGTTATTCGTTGAAGCACACAGATACAATTAGATTTCATCTTAGTTTATTAGGTTGTTATACACTAGTGTATATTTGCTGAAACTTACAGATACAATAATTTTTTTTGAAGCGTACAGATACAATAACATTAACTATACACAGGTGTATATTAGTTATAAAATATTGGTTAATTAAGTTCTAATGTACATTTTTTATTGTAGGTTCCTCGTCCAGCAAAGTATATGAGTCTCCTGGTGGGACGAGATATTGGACGCCTGTTGTACCAGACATAATATACACTGACGTATAGTTTGTTGAATATTATGGTACAGTACAATGTTTTTTGTATCATTAATTGGACTATACACTGATGTATAATTGTTGAAATATGACTATACACTGACGTATAGTTGTTGAATATTATGGTACTGTACAATGTTTTTTGTAGCAATAATTGGATTATACACCAATGTATAATTGTTTTGAAATATGACTATACACTGACTTATAGCTATTGAATATTATGGTACTGTACAATGGTTTTGTAGCAATAATTTGACTATACACTGATGTATAATTGTTGAAATATGACTATACACTGACGTATAGTTGTTGAAATTTTATGGTACTGTACAATGTTTTTGTAGCAATAATTGGATTATACACGGATGTATAATTGTTTTGAATATAACAATACTAAACACTGTTCTACAGAAACAATTATGGATATTATTGTGGTGTTTGTCAGTTATAATGTTTTATACAAGGATGTATACATGGTTGTACATACGTGTATAAACCAATATTTTGTGTAACTGTGAATGTACATGAGTGTACAATGGCAAAATTTTTTAAGTTCTTATATCTAATAACGAGTTCGTATGGTAATATGGAATTTGTACAATGGTGTATATAGTTTTTGTACAACCTCATTGGTTTAATGTACAAATGTATATCTGTGTTAAATGAAAAAATTGATATACACCAATGTACACTTCAACTTACGACAACTATATACCAACGTATAATATACACTAGTGTATTTTTTGCGAAATAGCAGTTTTTGGATTGCCCAGATTCAGTTTTCGAAGTACACTTCGAATTATACACTAGTGTATATTTTGCGAAATACTTGTCTTGGATTATACAGTTCATCTTTTTTCACGTACAAAATTGTAATTATACACTGGTGTATTACTTAGTGTTATTCGTTGAAGCACACAGATACAATTAGATTTCATCTTAGTTTATTAGGTTGTTATACACTAGTGTATATTTGCTGAAACTTACAGATACAATAATTTTTTTTGAAGCGTACAGATACAATAACATTAACTATACACAGGTGTATATTAGTTATAAAATATTGGTTAATTAAGTTCTAATGTACATTTTTTATTGTAGGTTCCTCGTCCAGCAAAGTATATGAGTCTCCTGGTGGGACGAGATATTGGACGCCTGTTGTACCAGACATAATATACACTGACGTATAGTTTGTTGAATATTATGGTACAGTACAATGTTTTTTGTATCATTAATTGGACTATACACTGATGTATAATTGTTGAAATATGACTATACACTGACGTATAGTTGTTGAATATTATGGTACTGTACAATGTTTTTTGTAGCAATAATTGGATTATACACCAATGTATAATTGTTTTGAAATATGACTATACACTGACTTATAGCTATTGAATATTATGGTACTGTACAATGGTTTTGTAGCAATAATTTGACTATACACTGATGTATAATTGTTGAAATATGACTATACACTGACGTATAGTTGTTGAAATTTTATGGTACTGTACAATGTTTTTGTAGCAATAATTGGATTATACACGGATGTATAATTGTTTTGAATATAACAATACTAAACACTGTTCTACAGAAACAATTATGGATATTATTGTGGTGTTTGTCAGTTATAATGTTTATACAAGGATGTATACATGGTTGTACATACGTGTATAAACCAATATTTTGTGTAACTGTGAATGTACATGAGTGTACAATGGCAAAATTTTTTAAGTTCTTATATCTAATAACGAGTTCGTATGGTAATATGGAATTTGTACAATGGTGTATATAGTTTTTGTACAACCTCATTGGTTTAATGTACAAATGTATATCTGTGTTAAATGAAAAAATTGATATACACCAATGTACACTTCAACTTACGACAACTATATACCAACGTATAATATACACTAGTGTATTTTTTTGCGAAATAGCAGTTTTTGGATTGCCCAGATTCAGTTTTCGAAGTACACTTCGAATTATACACTAGTGTATATTTTGCGAAATACTTGTCTTGGATTATACAGTTCATCTTTTTCACGTACAAAATTGTAATTATACACTGGTGTATTACTTAGTGTTATTCGTTGAAGCACACAGATACAATTAGATTTCATCTTAGTTTATTAGGTTGTTATACACTAGTGTATATTTGCTGAAACTTACAGATACAATAATTTTTTTTGAAGCGTACAGATACAATAACATTAACTATACACAGGTGTATATTAGTTATAAAATATTGGTTAATTAAGTTCTAATGTACATTTTTTATTGTAGGTTCCTCGTCCAGCAAAGTATATGAGTCTCCTGGTGGGACGAGATATTGGACGCCTGTTGTACCAGACATAATATACACTGACGTATAGTTTGTTGAATATTATGGTACAGTACAATGTTTTTTGTATCATTAATTGGACTATACACTGATGTATAATTGTTGAAATATGACTATACACTGACGTATAGTTGTTGAATATTATGGTACTGTACAATGTTTTTTGTAGCAATAATTGGATTATACACCAATGTATAATTGTTTTGAAATATGACTATACACTGACTTATAGCTATTGAATATTATGGTACTGTACAATGGTTTTGTAGCAATAATTTGACTATACACTGATGTATAATTGTTGAAATATGACTATACACTGACGTATAGTTGTTGAAATTTTATGGTACTGTACAATGTTTTTGTAGCAATAATTGGATTATACACGGATGTATAATTGTTTTGAATATAACAATACTAAACACTGTTCTACAGAAACAATTATGGATATTATTGTGGTGTTTGTCAGTTATAATGTTTATACAAGGATGTATACATGGTTGTACATACGTGTATAAACCAATATTTTGTGTAACTGTGAATGTACATGAGTGTACAATGGCAAAATTTTTTAAGTTCTTATATCTAATAACGAGTTCGTATGGTAATATGGAATTTGTACAATGGTGTATATAGTTTTTGTACAACCTCATTGGTTTAATGTACAAATGTATATCTGTGTTAAATGAAAAAATTGATATACACCAATGTACACTTCAACTTACGACAACTATATACCAACGTATAATATACACTAGTGTATTTTTTGCGAAATAGCAGTTTTTGGATTGCCCAGATTCAGTTTTCGAAGTACACTTCGAATTATACACTAGTGTATATTTTGCGAAATACTTGTCTTGGATTATACAGTTCATCTTTTTTCACGTACAAAATTGTAATTATACACTGGTGTATTACTTAGTGTTATTCGTTGAAGCACACAGATACAATTAGATTTCATCTTAGTTTATTAGGTTGTTATACACTAGTGTATATTTGCTGAAACTTACAGATACAATAATTTTTTTTGAAGCGTACAGATACAATAACATTAACTATACACAGGTGTATATTAGTTATAAAATATTGGTTAATTAAGTTCTAATGTACATTTTTTATTGTAGGTTCCTCGTCCAGCAAAGTATATGAGTCTCCTGGTGGGACGAGATATTGGACGCCTGTTGTACCAGACATAATATACACTGACGTATAGTTTGTTGAATATTATGGTACAGTACAATGTTTTTTGTATCATTAATTGGACTATACACTGATGTATAATTGTTGAAATATGACTATACACTGACGTATAGTTGTTGAATATTATGGTACTCTACAATGTTTTTTGTAGCAATAATTGGATTATACACCAATGTATAATTGTTTTGAAATATGACTATACACTGACTTATAGCTATTGAATATTATGGTACTGTACAATGGTTTTGTAGCAATAATTCGACTATACACTGATGTATAATTGTTGAAATATGACTATACACTGACGTGTAGTTGTTGAAATTTTATGGTACTGTACAATGTTTTGTAGCAATAATTGGATTATACACGGATGTATAATTGTTTTGAATATAACAATACTAAACACTGTTCTATAGAAACAATTATGGATATTATTGTGGTGTTTGTCAGTTATAATGTTTATACAAGGATGTATACATGGTTGTACATACGTGTATAAACCAATATTTTGTGTAACTGTGAATGTACATGAGTGTACAATGGCAAAATTTTTTAAGTTCTTATATCTAATAACGAGTTCGTATGGTAATATGGAATTTGTACAATGGTGTATATAGTTTTTGTACAACCTCATTGGTTTAATGTACAAATGTATATCTGTGTTAAATGAAAGAAAAAAACTGATATACATCAATGTATATCTGTGTCAACGATGATGATGATAAATGGAAAAACGAATATACATTGTATATCTGTGTCAATGATGATGATAAAAAAAACTGATATACACCAATGTATATTTTTGTTGGTGATGATGAATGAAAAAACGAATATACACCAATGTATATCTGTGTTGATGATGTTGAATGAAAGAAAAAAACTGATATACATCAATGTATAACTGATGTACACCATTGTATATATGTGTTGATGATGAATGAACAAAAAAAAATTGATATACACCAATGTACACTTCAACTTACGACAACTATATACCAACGTATAATATACACTAGTGTATTTTTTTGCGAAATAGCAGTTTTTGGATTGCCCAGATTCAGTTTTCTAAGTACACTTCGAATTATACACTAGTGTATATTTTGCGAAATACTTGTCTTGGATTATACAGTTCATCTTTTTTCACGTACAAAATTGTAATTATACACTGGTGTATTACTTAGTGTTATTCGTTGAAGCACACAGATACAATTAGATTTCATCTTAGTTTATTAGGTTGTTATACACTAGTGTATATTTGCTGAAACTTACAGATACAATAATTTTTTTTTGAAGCGTACAGATACAATAACATTAACTATACACAGGTGTATATTAGTTATAAAATATTGGTTAATTAAGTTCTAATGTACATTTTTTATTGTAGGTTCCTCGTCCAGCAAAGTATATGAGTCTCCTGGTGGGACGAGATATTGGACGCCTGTTGTACCAGACATAATATACACTGACGTATAGTTTGTTGAATATTATGGTACAGTACAATGTTTTTTGTATCATTAATTGGACTATACACTGATGTATAATTGCTGAAATATGACTATACACTGACGTATAGTTGTTGAATATTATGGTACTGTACAATGTTTTTTGTAGCAATAATTGGATTATACACCAATGTATAATTGTTTTGAAATATGACTATACACTGACTTATAGCTATTGAATATTATGGTACTGTACAATGGTTTTGTAGCAATAATTTGACTATACACTGATGTATAATTGTTGAAATATGACTATACACTGACGTATAGTTGTTGAAATTTTATGGTACTGTACAATGTTTTTGTAGCAATAATTGGATTATACACGGATGTATAATTGTTTTGAATATAACAATACTAAACACTGTTCTACAGAAACAATTATGGATATTATTGTGGTGTTTGTCAGTTATAATGTTTATACAAGGATGTATACATGGTTGTACATACGTGTATAAACCAATATTTTGTGTAACTGTGAATGTACATGAGTGTACAATGGCAAAAATTTTTAAGTTCTTATATCTAATAACGAGTTCGTATGGTAATATGGAATTTGTACAATGGTGTATATAGTTTTTGTACAACCTCATTGGTTTAATGTACAAATGTATATCTGTGTTAAATGAAAGAAAAAAACTGATATACATCAATGTATATCTGTGTCAACGATGATGATGATAAATGGAAAAACGAATATACATTGTATATCTGTGTCAATGATGATGATAAAAAAAACTGATATACACCAATGTATATTTTTGTTGGTGATGATGAATGAAAAAACGAATATACACCAATGTATATCTGTGTTGATGATGTTGAATGAAAGAAAAAAACTGATATACATCAATGTATAACTGATGTACACCATTGTATATATGTGTTGATGATGAATGAACAAAAAAAAATTGATATACACCAATGTACACTTCAACTTACGACAACTATATACCAACGTATAATATACACTAGTGTATTTTTTGCGAAATAGCAGTTTTTGGATTGCCCAGATTCAGTTTTCGAAGTACACTTCGAATTATACACTAGTGTATATTTTGCGAAACACTTGTCTTGGATTATACAGTTCATCTTTTTTCACGTACAAAATTGTAATTATACACTGGTGTATTACTTAGTGTTATTCGTTGAAGCACACAGATACAATTAGATTTCATCTTAGTTTATTAGGTTGTTATACACTAGTGTATATTTGCTGAAACTTACAGATACAATAATTTTTTTTGAAGCGTACAGATACAATAACATTAACTATACACAGGTGTATATTAGTTATAAAATATTGGTTAATTAAGTTCTAATGTACATTTTTTATTGTAGGTTCCTCGTCCAGCAAAGTATATGAGTCTCCTGGTGGGACGAGATATTGGACGCCTGTTGTACCAGACATAATATACACTGACGTATAGTTTGTTGAATATTATGGTACAGTACAATGTTTTTTGTATCATTAATTGGACTATACACTGATGTATAATTGTTGAAATATGACTATACACTGACGTATAGTTGTTGAATATTATGGTACTGTACAATGTTTTTTGTAGCAATAATTGGATTATACACCAATGTATAATTGTTTTGAAATATGACTATACACTGACTTATAGCTATTGAATATTATGGTACTGTACAATGGTTTTGTAGCAATAATTTGACTATACACTGATGTATAATTGTTGAAATATGACTATACACTGACGTATAGTTGTTGAAATTTTATGGTACTGTACAATGTTTTTGTAGCAATAATTGGATTATACACGGATGTATAATTGTTTTGAATATAACAATACTAAACACTGTTCTATAGAAACAATTATGGATATTATTGTGGTGTTTGTCAGTTATAATGTATAATAAATAACCTATTAATAATCAAATACAAAAGACAATATTACCCTTTGCTTTAATTAAAAAGTTAATTAATGTTTAACATATTTACCATCATGCCATTGAAGATGGATGGATGAGATTGGTTCCTAAAGTTCCTAACTAAGGGTTGGTTCTCAATTGAACTATTATTAATATATATATATATATATATATATTTAATAATACTTAAAAAAAACATACTATGAAAAAAAAATGGTGTTTGAATTTAAGTAACAAGAATACACAATTTGAAAAAAATAATCCGTATGTTTTTTTTTATTATTATCATGATTTTATTTTTATTTTTTTTCTTTTTTTAATTACCACTTAATTCACTTCTAACCACCCTAATTAATTCATTAAATACCCAACCCCTTCACCCCAACTATAAATATACCACTCCTACCCATTCTAACACTTGCTCATTCCTAAATCCTCTCTAAACCTCCCAATTCTTCAAAGAAATCCCAAGTGTGGAAGTCCACTTCTAAGTGAGTTTTCTCATAAACTCCAACTTTATTATTCTTTCTTCACTTCTTTTCTTCTTCTAACCCCTTGGGGAAACCTCTAGGACCTTGCTCTTGTTTGCTATGGCAAATGAATACGAGTAGGACACCAAAATGAGGCCTCAAAGGTGGTTCATCTTCTATTGTTTTTATGCACTAGAAGGTTAGTTGAAGTGATACCAACCAAGTTCACCAACAACTTAACGTTGGATGGACTTGTGCTATGGTTAATGGTTGACAAAGGAAAGCCAAGGCTCTTCCAAACTAAGTCACCATACACTACTTTAACCCTATAGTTATATTATGTAAATACTAAAATATATACTTTCAAAACTCTACTAATCTAATAACTTGGAAGGTTTGTGGATACATCCCTACCTTACCAATACTTGACTCTCTTGACCATCCGAATCACCTTTATGGTGGTTTGTGTTTTGGTTAGCCTTAAAGGCACTACTTGACTCTCATGACCATCCGAATCACCTTTATGGTGGTTTGTGTTTTGGTTCGCCTAAAAGGCTTGCTTGACTCTCTTGAATCTAATAATCCAACTCTTGAACCTAAAACGCTTTCCTTTCTAATTCTAGTTATTCGGAGCTAAAATCTTCAATTCTCAAGACCCGTTTTTTGGAACTAAATAACGCACCCTAAGGTGAGTTCATACTTGTCTCCCTTTTATTCTTTATTCTTTGGGGCTCAACATGTATCACTATTAAAAAACTTAAACGATTTCATACTCTTAAAAACTATTATGCTCAATCTAAATGTTATTATGCTATGCCATGCTAGAATTCAAAGTCTTACATACAAATGTACGATTAGTTAACAACCCACCTTACATGTATAGCGCTATAGGTTGACACGCCACCCCTTTATGGGTCATGATAAGATGAATTCTTTTGTGTTATCGAGTGTTGTTGCCGTTTGTATGGTTCTACATGCATATGCCTATAACATGATGATTCAAGTAGACTTTTCTATACTATGTATTTAGACTCAAACTAGTATGC
Source organism: Ambrosia x helenae (assembly GCA_030844895.1). NCBI lineage: Eukaryota > Viridiplantae > Streptophyta > Magnoliopsida > Asterales > Asteraceae > Ambrosia > Ambrosia x helenae. The sequence continues at coordinate 22,557,295 of CM061227.1, read as the reverse complement.
TCACCAATGCTTTATGTGTTGACGGATATTTTATACATGTTGCAGGAAATGTTTAATGCAGTATTATCAAGAAATTTACTTAGGATTGGACTAGAAACTCACGCTAGTTTAAGTTCTATATTTTGATGTTCTATTTTTCTTTTCATGAAACAATTTGTATTATGTTATCTTTTTAGACAATGATTATGCTATGAATGAAATTTTATCTTTAAATCATATTGTCACGAATTCTAGTGTCATGAAGTCTTTGAACAATCTACCACAAGTCGTGTAAGACCCTAACCCGTAATCACGTGATTAACGTCTAATCTTACGGGTTTTGACCTTACTTAAACCACTCCCGATTAAAACTTTGATATTTATTATAAACTCAAACCAACAAGATCAAATACATATTTGATTCCCACAAATTTTTACATTTAGTAGTTAAAACATACTCTAAGATTTAGCGTTTTAACGGGAGTTCCTTGAATTCTAGTGCGGAAGCTTAATGAGTGATCGGTTGTGTTCGGCTCTTATCGCGGCTTGATCCTTGCTCCGGGACTTCCATCACATGTTTACCTAGCACCATTACACAAGGAATGGTTAGTGGGTTGTCAATGATACATTTAAACTAGTACGATAGTCGTTACACGTCGAAACAGAACGAACCAGGCGAAACGGCCCTTTATCAAGAGAACAAACTGCTGCAACTTTTGCGCCGCAGCTGTTCGGATCACTTTTACCCCTTCTAAAACCCAAAATCCGACTTCGACTTTCAAAGAAGAATTGTTCTACGCTCCGAGAGCTTTCCAGGCATATAAAGAACGCCTCCTAACGATTTTTCTACGATTTTATATGCAATTTTAAAGATCGTGTCGTCATGTTGTTCTCTGTGCGCGGCCGCGCGGTCTCTGTGAGCGGCCGCGCATAGCTTCTGATGTAATTTTGGTGGTTTTTAAGCGTGGGAATCATGTCGCAACCGCATTTGATGATTCCCGAAGCCTAAGTATTGACTTGCTGACTAAATAAACCTTTGTTTAACTGAAATTATAGTCCGGTTCATAATGCTATGACCCGGTTCAAAATTTTAAGTGTTTATGTTGATTTTTACCCATATTGACCCGTTAAGGCCTTGAATCAAACAATGCACTTTTTGACCACACAAAATGCCTACCGATTAAGTTGTCAAGTCATTAGACACTTGATCAACAAAAGCGTTTATCCGATTTGTTTCATTATGATTTAGTTTCTTAGATTCAACCTTTAGAAATCTTTTACATTCCCAAAATGCCCTTCATGGTCAAATATTTCAATTTAGCCATTCGTGGCGAAACCTCTTGTTCCAATTTCAATGTTTTTGACTCATTGACTTGTTTAAAAGCCTCTAAGTCCTTCCGGACTTAGATTTTCATCCTTTCTCAGGTTTTCACTTGTTTAGTAGATTCTACGCGCATTAGACATAGTTATGGAAATAACTTACTTGATTTGCACCCACACTTCATGTGGGTAGTTTTAGTATCCATGGCATTCATGTATTCATTTTACCTCTAGCTCAACCTCACATTTCAGGTATTCATGTTTATACATGTTTACACATTTATTTCCTCATTTAAGCATTTTATCAAACACTTTGTGTGCACTCACCAATTCAATTGATTTTCATGAGTTTTAAGTTAGCCAAAGCATACCCATTTAGCTAAACATCACCATATCATGTTATCTAGACTTCTTAGTCTAATTTCTCATATTAACAACTCCTAAGAGTCACAAAGATTACTAGATATAAGTTGATTCAACCTAGAGGTTAAACCCCAAAATTCTACACATATCCATAAACATATGATCAAAATCAAATACACATATTAGTGTGATTTGTAACCGGATTATACATGTTTAAGGCTCCCCAAGACTAGGGTAACCCATATTAACCATCAATTCCACGTTTGTATCAAAAACCTAGATTTTCATAGAAATCAAAACGAATTATGGCATAAATTTCGGCCAATAAAAGGTACCTTGTTGTAGTTTAGGACCCATATGACCCGTTTCTTGCTCATGCACTGAAAGCCCCTTGATTTTGGCTTGGATTGAGCTTGAGCTTGAGGTTTAGTGTAACACCCCAACCGATGGCGGAAACATCGAGGTGTCACGTAGTGACGATTGTTCAATAGCTCATGGACTAAAAGTGTAAATTTTGATATATTGATTAAGTAGTTTATTACATTGAAAGAAAAATACAATATACGATAATTCTCAAGTGACAACTAAATTTGAAATACAATGAATCCAAAATCTAAGTAAAAATTTCAAAAGCTTAAAAGTCATCTCATAAATAACCTGAAACATGTACGAAAATAGTATATGTCAATACAAAAATGTATTGTTGAGCATACCCTGTTTGAATACATATAGTAGAAAAAGAGTTTCGCAATTCATGTGTTGTATACTGTTTGCAAGTATGTAATAAGTAGTATCAGTCAAAACCAAGCCTATGAATAATGACTAACACATGACTAACAATCTGAATAATGAATTAACAAGACAATGACCAAGATTCTCTCAATAGAGTCTCAAGGGGGTATACCATAGTACTATTCATTGAAATGCTAGGCCGCCCAGCGGTTAATGATTTTGACAAGCATAAATACACACCAAATCACATAAGGCAAACACACATGAGAATTGCATTAAGTATAAGAATAACATTTGATAATAGTGTACATGAGTAGCCCCAAAATAGTAAACATGAAAAAGGGGAAAGATATACTCACAGTTTGCGAAAGCGATCAAAATCCACTTAAGCGGTCGTGAGCTAAGTCATGGGAATTCCGAGGAATTCAACCTATAATGTGTAAGAATACTAATAAGGAAGTGTCTAAAAGTCTAAGGTATCTAGGATCTAAGGCATTAGGGTTTGCTAAGTCGATTTGGGGAATTAGAGTTTTTTTATGATAAGTCGAATTAATATGAAAGTTGTGTATCAAAAATAATATACCAAAGTTTGTAATTTATAGTTTAAGTAATATAATTATTACCAATTGAATATTTAGATATAAATATGTTTGAATGATTAAGACAAAGTAATTTAATTAATTATTGTAAATAATTACAATAATCATAAATACTGAAACAAATAATTATGAGTTACACAATGATCCATCAATGATAATAAAGACTTTCAAACATAAGATTATTTTTATTTTATAAGAAAAGTTTTTATAAAATAGATGTTTAAATAATATAAATAAATAAATTTTTAATTATGTCCGATTAAACAATACTAAGACTACAATACCAGACACGATCCAAAAGTATTATTTTTTTTTATAGAAATGGATGATTTCTGATGTAAACTAATGAAAATAATTTTCTCATAATGTATATAATCTTATTTATATTTAAAACTGATTTACCGAGATTAAATCACGTTTAAATGATTAAAATAGGAAAATTAATAAAAATAAGTGTTTTCTGGGCCAATAATTTTTATTTCAGTTCAGAATGGTTAGAAATAATTACCCAAAAAGTTTGAGATTAAAATCATTAAAAATGAATATTTAATCAATTAATTATGATTAAAACAATTTAATTCAATAAAAATATAAAAAATAAAACATTTTCCAGAAAATAAAAGTGGGGTAATTTTCATTATGGTGTCAAGATGCTACACCTAAATTTTTATAATTTTTGGATCAAAAATGAATTTATTATAAATATTTCAAGTTTTGTATATTATATATTTTAAAACAAAATAAGAAAATGAAAATGGAAGGACATTACAAGAATTAAAAAAAAAATACAGATTCGTATCTAAGGGGGCTTGAACCCGAGTATGGTGTGTAGAACCCCCCAAACCCAACCACTTCCACTACAAGCTATTTTGTTGAAATGTTTCAGATTAAAACTTATTTAACTTTGTATTTAACTTCATCTTCTTCCCCAATTCAAACTCAAGAACCCTAACCCTAGGTTTCAAAACCAATCACCCCAAATCGATACAATTACATTGCAGAATTATGGGGCTTTCGTAGGTAAAGGGACAAACATTAAAACGGCAAATTAATAATGGACTCACAATGCATTGAAAGGCCGAAAACGAAGAACAAGTCTTGAACATAAAAGCCGAAACTTATAGAACTAATTACGCCACTCCTGGACTCGATTTTGGTAATTATTTTTGTGGGTTTAAGACGTATGAGAACGCAGAAACTGAATGAGATCAATTGTTTATAAAATGGATGTATAAAAGTTGCGTTTTGAGTCGTTTTAGAGCTTCCGGTCGGTTACAACTTTAATCCGATTAATACTCAGTTATTAAAGGTGTTAAATGTGTGAAAATGATTGCGGACGGTTATGAATGTGTGGAGAAAACGCATAGGTATCAAGTTAGAATGTTTAGAAGCATTAAAATCAATAAAGAGGACTCGCCGGAGTAATGTCCGGTCGCCGGATCCGGCCAAAAGGGTCGCCGGAAGACCGAGTTCAGTAGGAAGAGAGGAACACTTTTGAAAGTTTCACATTATTGCAGAAATAGTCCCTCAATTATAACTTTGTTAGTTTTATTCTAGGTTAGTTAGTTTTTTTTCCTTTATAATACACTAACCAAGTTAATAATAATTAACCAAAATGTTTGGAAAACTTTATAAATTTAATCTTTTTATCAATTTATTTAATAAACCTTTGTTTTTATTATAAACAAATTGAATAATTAAAAAAAATTGATATTTCTCAAAACTTTTGTTTAACTTTTCCTGTTTAAATTAAAGATTTAAAAGTAATTCATGTTTTAGCAGATTTGAAAACGTTGAAAGGTATAGGGACTATAACGGAAATATTTGAAGGACTATTATTGTCAATTAGATGAAAGACGAGGTTGACGGATGTCACATTTAGGGTTTGGTTGTTGGAGGAGATGATCTCCTGATCATTACACACGACACACACACACACTTTGTGTGTGTTTTTATTGTTTTATTATTAATAATAAAACCCACTTTGTCATTTGGCAACAATGGTCCCTCAAGTTTTAGTCTCGTTTTGCTTTTAGATTATAACATTAACTAGATTAGTATCTTGTAGTGGGTTTTAGTCTCGTTTTTATCTGTTGACTAAAACAACCACCGCTAAATTTGCTTTCGATACTTTATCAATTAAGCCTAATGGCGTATTTAGGCGAAACAAGATTTCGGGGTGTTATAACTCTACCCCCCTTAAAGAGTTTTCGTCACCGAAACCTTTCTCTTTTAGTTGTTTTGGTTATCATGAGGAATTTTAGTTTATCCCTAAACCAAATTTTAGGACCACTCGCTGTTTTGTCGTTTTAAAAGCCTTATCACTAATTAGTATTATATACCTAGGGCTATGATCCCTTTACTCTGCTTTCTAACCTTTCGATTATTATATGAAAGCCTTAGCTTTCATAATGTGACTTTAGTTACTCTATTCTTTCGGTTAGCTAGGGGCAATACCTACATACTTACCCCCTACCCGACATTTTCGCTACTTATGTTCTTCATAGGTCTTCCTTAGATCCGTAGACTATCCCCGTCTACCATTGTCCCAAATGATGTAATGGTTTAAGGGGCCATTCTATCATGCACCTTAGGGAATCTACTGTAATACTCGGTTGTAGCATGCATATGCATACATGTCTATGCTTCTATTACTAACAAGTAATTTGTCTTGGTTTCCAAGACTAGCCCGGCTTTTTAACATAACCGTTTTCTAGCTTCTTGGATTCATCCCCGAATCCAACCATCGTTTCTTCTTGGTTTGCTATAATGTTATAAACAAACCTTGCTTTACACTAACATTTTACTTTCTTTGGCTAATCCTTATTTTAAGAATTTGCCATTTATTTGGTTTACCCAAGTTCCCGTTTTGCTAACTCGATTTGTGGTCATTGCCCCAACCGACCCGTTTAAAGACTTTTGAGTTTTAGATTTCAAATCGTTTTTATATATTTAGAACGCTTAGTTTCTAAAAGTTCTCTTTCTGATTACCGATCTCTATATAAATTGAGGTCGGTTTCCTTTTTATAAAACCTGGTGTTGATTCGTCATTACAACGTATTGTATCGACTAATCTCTTATTATCACGGTTTGCATCGGATTGTAATAACTACACAATCCGACCGTTATCATAATTTGCTTTAAATTGTACCAACGATACAATCTAATGTTATTGCAGTTTACACCCTTTTTCATCCTTAACCCGAGGGTTGAAAGAATTACTAATTTATCACGGCTCAATCCCGCTGTTTATGTCATAATTCAGATTTTCACAACTCACCCGAATGTGATTATGACTCAACCCTTGATTAAGGTTCAAGTCTCTCTTTACGAATTTAAGCTTCTATAAAAGTCCGAGTTTAATTATGACTTAACCTTGATTAAGGTTCAAGTCTATTTCCAAACTGAATCTTTTTATGACTAAACCTTGATTAAGGTTCAAGTCAATCTTTGTATCAGCCCAGGATAACTTGTATCGTATATTGCCCGTTTTGCTAGCCTAGCGTATAAGCTGGTGCCTCGCTCAAGGTCTTTCATGGTTCGCATCCTTGCCGTGTTAGACAGTGGACTACGTCCAAATGCTCCAGTTTGTTGTCCTCTTTGCTAGCCCAGCATATTCTAGTTGGTGCCTCGCTCAAGGTCATGCATGGATCGCATCCCTGCCGTGTTAGATGGTGGAATACGTCCAAAATCCCCCCGACACCTCACACTTACTAAGCCTTTGTTACATAGGTTGTATATGTATTAATCATAAGAAACCTATGGTATCATATGTTTAAGACTTACCTGGCCAGGGTAAGTAATTCGCATATGATACACACAGACTTATTATAATTAAGGCATCACACCCTATGCAAGCAAATTTTTAGCTCATGCTTGTGCCCCCTATTTTACTTGGTAAAACCCTTCCTTGATAAATTATTCAATGTTAGGTTTTTACCTTTATTCATTAAGAAAAAACGACGTGCTTTCGTTTTAATAAGATTTGTGTGATCACACTCATTAGTATGATCACAGTGCCTTTCTAATCATTAGTTTGGGATGATTACCCCCAACCCAGTCTCGATGTTCAAGTTAAGTTTGTGCATTGATCGTTCATTATCGTGAACTATGCACCTTCCACATTTTGCTTATTGCTTGCATATGCAATTACCACCCTTCAGGTGATGATTGCATACTAATGCACCTAATATGATTTCGAGCATGTACCTGTTTGATACTTGCTCCCGTGTTCCCTTTCGTTACTGATCCATTAGCCCGAGTCGTTACTTGACTTGGTCCTTAGTGAGCATGCTATCAGCCGTGCTCCCGAAACCTCTACAACCTCGTTTGGTGAATCATTTGATCCCCTCTCGATCAAATAAGATGTTACCATCCCTGTCAAATTTATAATTTCAATTAATTAGTAACATGACATTTCAGTATTAATATGCATCACTGCAATAGTGATGTTAGAATTCTTGTTATGCGAGATTTTTGTTGCCCGAATCAATATTTTGGATAGGCCCCATGAGTACCTAACCATTTCCTTGCATAGCTTTTTAGATAGCGTGCATCTACACGATATTATTATTGATTACCTATAACAATTTCCGATCAAGCCGGATGTTATTACATGCATTACTTACAGGATTCCTTGATCAAGCCTCGAACCGAACACCCTTCAACACTTGAGCGCACAGTTTGAGTCCAAGTATCCTTCTCGACACTCGGATCCCTCAAACCAGTGGCTCTGATACCACTTGTAAGACCCTAACCCGTAATCACGTGATTAACGTCTAATCTTACGGGTTTTGACCTTACTTAAACCACTCCCGATTAAAACTTTGATATTTATTATAAACTCAAACCATTAAGATCAAATACATATTTGATTCCCACAAATTTTTACATTTTAGTAGTTAAAACATACTCTAAGATTTAGCGTTTTAACGGGAGTTCCTTGAATTCTAGTGCGGAAGCTTGATGAGTGATCGGGAGTGTTCGGCTCTTATCGCGGCTTGATCCTTGCTCCGGGACTTCCATCACATGTTTACCTAGCACCATTACACAAGGAATGGTTAGTGGGTTGTCAATGATACATTTAAACTAGTACGATAGTCGTTACACGTCGAAACAGAACGAACCAGGCCAAACGGCCCTTTATCAGGAGAACAAACTGCTGCAACTTTTGCGCAGCAGCTGTTCGGATCGCTTTTACCCCTTCTAAAACGCAAAATCCGACTTCGACTTTCAAAGAAGAATTGTTATACGCTCCGAGAACTTTCCAGGCATATAAAGAACGCCTCCTAACGATTTTTCTATGATTTTATATGCAATTTTAAAGATCGTGTCGTCATGCTGTTCTCTGTGCGCGGCCGCGCGGTCTCTGTGAGCGGCCGCGCACAGCTTCTGATGTAATTTTGGTGGTTTTTATGCGTGGGAATCATGTCGCAACCGCATTTGATGATTCCCGAAGCCTAAGTATTGACTTGTCGACTAAATAAACCTTTGTTTGACTGAAATTATAGTCCGGGTCATAATGCTATGACCCGGTTCAAAATTTTAAGTGTTTATGTCGATTTTTACCCATATTGACCCGTTAAGGCCTTGAATCAAACAAGACACTTTTTGTCCACACAAAATGCCTATCGATTAAGTTGTCAAGTCATTAGACACTTGATCAACAAAAGCGTTTATCCGATTTGTTTCATTATGATTTAGTTTCTTAGATTCAACCTTTAAAAATCTTTTAAATTCCCAAAATGCCCTTCATGGTCAAATATTTCAATTTAGCCATTCGTGGCGAAACCTCTTGTTCCAATTTCAATGTTTTTAACTCATTGACTTGTTTAAAAGCCTCTAAGTCCTTCCGGACTTAGATTTTCATCCTTTCTCAGGTTTTCACTTGTTTAGTAGATTCTAAGCGCATCAGCGCGCATTAGACATAGTTATGGAAATAACTTACTTGATTTGCACCCACACTTCATGTGGGTAGTTTTAGTACCCATGTTGCTTCGCCCGAAGGTGTTTAATTAGCTACGGACTTACCGGGTGGTGTTGACCCATTCTCATACCTTGTGCGTATCCTCCATGATTTTTAGCATCAAGCGTGCATGCGCAAGTGCATTTACCTGCGTGCTTTCTAAATATACACATTAATTCCTCGGAACTCAAATGGTAATACCTTGCCATTTGATCCGTTTAACCTCATGAATCTTAATGCTTGAAATACAAGCATCAAGTATTGGACTCACATGGTGAGGATATCACCATTTGACCAGTTTAGACTCGTAGTTCATTATACTAAGTTATCCAAGTTTTTATATATGGTTCAAGTGTCACAAACTTGACCCATTTAACAACATGCTTAACAACTTCATTCAAATGATTTAAGTGACCCATCTTGGGTTAAAACATCATTCTTAAATATCATTATTAATTGACCCGTTTGATGAATTTCACCATTCGGTCACCACTCATGGATTCAATTAATCTCATAAACCTTGATTTATTGTGGATCCACATAAATTGACCCACTTAATGAATTTCACCCCTTGGGGTTTGTCTTTAGTACACACTCAATACCAATATATGTAACACTTAATCCATGTCATAGTCTAGTAGTGTAAGTAGAACTTTCCTGATATCCATTCTTGCTTCCATGCGTATTGAGCTTGCATCCGTTTGACCCGTTTGCATCCCTAGTTCTTGTACCTAACTTAGGGACATGTCAAACCTTGTTTTGTTAGAATACATTATATGGATTTCTTTCATTATCCATGGCATTCATGTATTCATTTTACCTCTAGCTCAACCTCACATTTCAGGTATTCATGTTTATACATGTTTACACATTTATTTCCTCATTCAAGCATTTTATCAAACACTTGGTGTGCACTCATCAATTCAATTGATTTTCATGAGTTTTAAGTTAGCCAAAGCATACTCATTTAGCTAAACATCACCATATCATGTTATCTAGACTTCTTAGTCTAATTTCTCATATTAACAACTCCTAAGAGTCACAAAGATTACTAGATATAAGTTGATTCAACCTAGAGGTTAAACCCCAAAATTCTACACATATCCATAAACATATGATCAAAATCAAATACACATATTAGTGTGATTTGTAACCGGATTATACATGTTTAAGGCTCCCCAAGACTAGGGTAACCCATATTAACCATCAATTCCACGTTTGTATCAAAACCCTAGATTTTCATAGAAATCAAAAACGAATTATGGCATAAATTTTGACCAATAAAAGGTACCTTGTTGTAGTTTAGGACCCATATGACCCGTTTCTTGCTCATGCACTGAAAGCCCCTTGATTTTGGCTTAAATTGAGCTTGAGCTTGAGGTTTAGGGTTTGGTTGTTGGAGGAGATGATATCCTGATCATTACACACGACACACACACACTTTGTGTGTGTTTTTATTGTTTTATTATTATTAATAAAACCCACTTTGTCATTTGGCAACAATGGTCCCTCAAGTTTTAGTCTCGTTTTGCTTTTAGATTATAACATTAACTAGATTAGTATCTTGTAGTGGGTTTTAGTCTCGTTTTTATCCGTTGACTAAAACAACCACTGCTAAATTCACTTTCGATACTTTATCAATTAAGCCTAATGGCGTATTTAGGCGAAACAAGATTCCGGGGTGTTACAAGTCGCGCCTCGATGTATTCCGCCATCGGTTGGGGTGTGACAAATCTGATTTAGAAAATAATTAAGTAATGACGTAGCGTTGCGATACTTAAAATTTTAAATCAATCCTAAACCAATTTTCATACAAAGGTTACATATAAAAAATTTAAATGAATGTTAAATAAGTTAAACCTATATAATTCCTTTTTTTGTTTAAAAATAGGACAAATCACCATAATGATAAAATGAATCAACCTCTTTATATCGTCGTTTGTACGAATTGATTTGTAAAAAATTATCAAGTCTCGCACCCTGAAAGCAAAGATATGTGGGACCTTACACCATATAGTTACTTAGCAACCAGTTATAAAATGCGAGCGAGCACAGTTCCATCTGTCCCTGCTGCATTGCTGCATGACTGGTTCACGCTTCCATTCCCAAACTGTTTCTCGTTTATTTGGGAAAAAGGAAGGACATCATTTGAATTCTTTTTGTATCTATTTAGAGTTTTATGTCTTGGAACGGGCCTTATTTTTTTCCAGCGCAAACAACTCTGGATACCTATACATTAGAGGATCGTCGTCCTCCTATCGATCAATCCAGAAATAGACAACCTGACCATTCCCGATCACTACTTTTATGCGGCTGCCCATGTTGACAGAAAGACAACAAAGTAGCAGCCTGTTACCCTAATGTTTAATTTCCATGTCAAGTGTATAAATATATGTGGCCGCAAATGCATGTCTGTATGTAATGTAGATGTTTGATACCACAACTTAAAATTTGGGCATTTGAATTTGCAGGTTATGCTTATGTCAAAAATTTAGCTTGTATACTTTGTATGACAATTTGAACCTAGATTTGTTTTCAATAATTTAAACCCTATGTAAGTGGTAAAATTGAAGCAGTGTAACGACTGTAAATGAATAATGTTAGAGTATGAGTCCGACATGTAACAATGCGTCTTTTATACAATCAAACCTTGTGTCGACTGAGACCTAACTTGCAAGTTAGTAAAAGTGTAACTATTTTCGATCATCCCTGAATTTATGCGGGGGGGGGGGGGGGGGGGGTGGGTTTGTCAGACCTATAGCGCTATAATCAAAACAGACGGCTTGATCAATGTTAATGATTGTATTGTGTCTTTTTGTTACAGTCAAAATGAATACACAAGTTTCACATAATGAGAATGAGTAATTGCTATTGTATCAAAAATGTTTAAACATGTTTCACCCAAAAAATGTAAAACAGTAAAAAGGGGCTATGTAAACTTACCTTAGCAAGCAAGCAAGAATCCCAAATATGCAATAGCAAGTATATTGATTCTCAAAGAAATCCACATAGATTAACCATCATAAAGTCTAAGAATAACAAGTCGAACAAGTCTACTAGATCGATTGATTAGGGCTTTTTAATTTTGGGGAACGAGATTTAAATGTTTGATTTTGTATTTAATTTAATACTAATAAAAAATATAATAATAATTCAAGTAAAAAAAATCAAGTACTTATAAAGTTATCTAAAAACAGTTATATATGTATAGGTAGAGGATCCGGTAGGAAAAATTGTTTTGTGTAGGAAGTTTAGGAAGTATTTTCAACCATTAAATCAAATCTGATTAAATTTTTAGAGGAAGGACATTATAGACTTTTTGTCCATTTTTTTATTTATTACAAACCCACTAAATTAGCAACTAACATCTAGATATTTATGAAGATTAATCATCCTAAATTAACTAATTATTCATTATTTTCCATATGAATCATAAGATATTTATATCAAATAAGTTGATCAATACCTAAAAACTTTTTCGATTCTTCAAACATATAACCCATCTCTATCACTTTTTCGATTATTCAAGTCATGGCAGAAGGTTAACATCAGGAGTGTTTTATAATAACGTCAGGATTGTTTTATAATGAAAGAGAAACTAGTGTTTTATAATAACATCAATAGTGTTTTATATTGAAACTAAGCATAGTAGAAGTGTTTTAACAGATACGAATCATGTTTAGTAAAAAAAAAAACACTATTACTTTAAACCCACTATTATAGAAAATGAAGAATAACCGGTGCAAAGAAGGTTTTGTGGTTCTATTTGTTTTTTTCTTTTTGGAAGATGAACAAGTTTGAATGTATGAGAGAGATTATAATCACTAATAATAATTAAGATTAAAATTAAGATGAGAGAGAGATGGGGCATGATTTAAGGGTGAAAGTCAAATGGTTTCTATATCAAAATACAAGAAATGACATTACTACCCTCATTTAAAACACATATTGGACCATCCTAGCCTTAACAATTAAAATATAATTAGTAGAATCTTAACAAACCAAACTTTTAATCTCAACCATCCATTTGTAGATCCAATGGTTGAAAACACTTCCTACACTTCCTACACAAATCAATTTTCCTACAGGAACCTTACCCTATATGTATATTTATATATAGTAGTAATAAACATATAAAATAAAATAATAATATTGTTTGTTTGAAAAAGAACATCACAAGAAAAATTCACCCACATGGTTCTGACACAATTGTCGAACCTATGGTCTTGATTTTATTAAGCAACCGACCAACCAGCTAACCTACAAGCTCAGTTGGTTTGATTTTCTAAAAAAAAAATTTAATTTATGTTTAAGTGTCATCTTCCTAAATTAATACTAGTGGGGCCCACGCGATGCAGCGGGTACACAACCTCTAATCTAACGCTACCATATGCAATCTATATCTATAAAAGTTGTTGTATAGGATGCTAGTTGCACTCAATATACAATCTGACCCATTACAGCTGACCAAAACTCCATATGGCGGTCTGACCTACAGAATGTCACCTACAAGCTGATCTGCAATATGACCTATTACTGACCATTAAAAAAAGTGTTATATGATGCCATTTGCAATTAACGAATAGTTTTATTAGAGGTGACTCTATTGTGAGAATCTAATTGGCATATAACTCCACTAATTGGTAAATGATGTTAATTCAAGTATACAAAAATGGCAAAAAAGGAAAAAAAAATAGGTACATAAATAAACCCAAACCTGTTGCTTAATCCTTGATAATGCTAGTCTTATCTAAGAAGTGATTTTAAACATAGAACATACAGGTTAACAAAAGTACAAAACAAGAACATTAGATATGTAAACAATACTTTCTAATGAACTTAATTAAAAGTACAATAAATAAGGAAGATGAAAATAAATAAGATTCCATCATCTTTGTAACATACATTGTTTCCATTTATTTATTTTTTTAATATACGGTAAGGAACGACGTGTCAACCACCGTGACACCGAGCGCTGCGGCTAAGGTCAACTACTCGACCGCTGCCAGCCCCTTGACTCTTCCAGATGCGCGGAAACCCGACTTCCACCCGTCTGAAGGCACGACAATGGAATAATCTGTAAAACCTATTCGCTCTTCACGTGGATGCCGCAGAAAATAATAGGGATAGTGGGAATTGAACCTGGGTCACAAGGAACACAAGTCTTTCCCCAACCACTCCACTACTACCTCATTGGCTTGTTTCCATTTATTTAAGAGTAAATAGCCAAAATCGTCCCTGGGGTTTTCCCACTTTTGCTAGATCCATCCAAAAAAAGTTTTTTTCTCACCAGAACCATTGAGGTTTCCTAAAAGTTGCTAGATCCGTCCAAACTACTAACTTGGTTAAATACTAACTAAAATAGAGGGGTAGCTTAGTCTTTTTGCTTATTTATATAGTTTTGATATTATACCAACTAGAATGAAACCCTCGCGCAAAAAGTCGATAAGGCCGCATGCATCATATCGCAAAGCGATCTAGCCCTTCCCTGGACCCTGCGCAAATGCGGGAGCCTAGTACCGGGTAAGCGCATTTAGATATCGCAAAGTCAACATCAAAAGGTAGTGAAACTAATTCATAAAAGATGCTCTCGTAATGGAACAATTTCAATAATATTGTGGATTAAGAAGAAGATATAATATTAACCAAACCAACTAAAACAATTACCACCTTTGATGCGGGTAGCACTGATTTCATATCTCTTTAATTTCTCTTTTGTTTCTGTTGATAACATAATATGCCAAGACACCCTCCTCACATCAATAATATTCTTCATACTTCTAACCACATATGAAATAAGGAATGACAATTAATCTCTTTAATCTATTTGTAGGGAAAACAATCTGACACTTGTAGTAGCGCTATTCAAGAGTAAGTTCGACGACTTGGAGCCCTAGACAAAAAGCATCAAGCGTACCTGCGACTGAAACGCTGACTAAAATGCTGAAACGACGACTGAAACGCTAAAACTTCGCTGAAACAATCTAGCCCGGTTTCAGTTGAGCCAACTTTCGAAGCCGCAGTTTGTATTTTTGCAAGAATCTCTTGGATCAGCCCGGTTTCTTTGAACAATCTAGCCCAATCTACCAAACATCCTTCTCGGGCCCGCATCTAGAACATATCCAAAGACTATTCCTACTTTTATTGAAGTTTGTCTGAGAAATAGAGAGACCATTTTGACCTAGTTACCTCTTGGAAAACATTTTCCAAGCTGAATATTTTGCAGGCAGCAAGTCTTTGGGTTGCTTCTGTGTTGTGTAAGCTTTGCTGTTATTATTTGCTTCTATGGCTGCAACACCATCCAAAGAAAGCCAGTTGTTTTGATAATTGCTAAAAAAGACTAAACTACCCCTTTATTTCAGTTAGTTTTTAACCAAGTTAGTGATTTGGACGGATCTAGCAACTTTTAGGAAACCTCAATGGTTCTGATGAGAAAAAAACTTTTTTTGGATGGATCTAGCAAAAGTAAGAAAACCTCAAGGATGATTTTGGCTATTTACTCTTTATTTAATTTCTACTGTAAACAAGGATGTAGTTTTTGTTTAAAAAGAAAGTAAAAACATGTTTGGCAAGGAAGGTTGAAAATTTTAAAAATAACAAAGAACACTATCCTTTACCATTAAAGTTATATAGTGAGCACGTGTTCTTTTTGTACACTCTTTTATAAACCATGAAAATAGCCGAATTAAGTTTCTAGTTTAAAATTGTTTCATATAAAATATAAGCCGTCATCCACCGAATGTCAGACACTCGGACATCAACAAACACATGGTTACTTAAAGATAAGGGTGATGTTATTTGCACCAGAGGTTTTTTTAGGGGTTTACACAACTCTACTGTTCGTAGAGGCCTCTACGAGCAGTAGAGGTGTCAGAGCACTGAAACCCACAAAGCTCTACTACTGGTAGAGAGGCCTCTACGAGTGGTAGAACTTTGTTGCCCTAAAAACCTAACCCTACTACGACTCGTAGAGGCCTCTACGAGCCGTAGAGATGGAGGCCCACAGAACTTTCAATGTTCAGAGTCTATACAGGCGTGTTAGTCAGCTCTGCGACTCGTAGAGACCTCTACGAGCCGCAGAGGCATGGCAGTTGATCTAATTAAACCCTATACGACCAGTAGAGGCCTCTACGAGTGGTATAGGGTTAGAAAGTACGACGTATCCGAGTATCAGACTGACATTTCAGTGAAATCACCCCTCTGCGGCCAGTAGAGACCTCTACGAGCCCTAGAGGTCTGGTTGTTGTGAGCATTTATATGCATACTCTACGACCAGTAGAGACCCCTACGACTGGTAGAGTTTTCTTTCAGCACTTTAAACCATCAACCATGCACGATTTTCAGTCCAGACCTCAAAATTTCAAATTTTTTTCTCCGACGGTTCCGGAATTTCTCCGGCGAAAATACCATCCGGCCAACCAGTTCATAACACAATGTCTTCGAGTGAATGGTTTGACGTATGTTGCGTCCCGGAAAGCGATAGTGAGCATGGTGAGCTAGAGGTTATATCCGGGAAAGCAGCGCTACCGGATTTGAATGAACAATCATAACTGCCCGATTTAAACGGGGAGTATGTAGAAGAACCAGAGTCATGTTACATGCCTTCAAGCGCTCCACGATACGCACACGAGGCGGGTGACTGTAGCGAGGAACCGAACCCGGATATTTCGTTTGAAACAACTCAGGTGTGTTTATTTATCTACGCATGTTTATAATTTATACCCGTATATATGTTGCCCCGTATGTATGTGTGTATGTTTGTATGTATACGTGTATGTATGCATGTATGTATGTTTGTATGTATGTATGTATGTATGTTTGTATGTATGTATGTATGTTTGTATGCATGCATGCATGCATGTATGTATGTATGCATGTATGTATTTTTTATGCATGTGTGTATGTTTGTATGTATGTATGTAGGTATGTATACGTGTATGTATGTTTGTTTGTGGGTATGCGTAATTTATATTGTCAATATATAAAAATTTGACTAGACTCGTATATAAACTTTCAGGTATTCGCAAATCTTAAAGAGGTGACAGAATGGGTTTCCCTCAGAGCAAGAGCTATTGGTTACGTCACTGTATATAAACGTACGGAAAACAAGGGAAAGGGGGAGAACAAGAGGCCAAATTCGGCTACTATAGGTTGTACCTTCTATGGCAAACCTCGTAGTGTAGCCACACTTCGGAAGACGAGTAGTAAAAAGTGTTATTGCCCGTTTGAAGTTAAAGCGAAATACAGCTCGAGATACGGTGGTTGGCGTTTGAGGGTCATCAACCAACTCATAACCACCCACCGTTTCAATTTATCGAGGGTTACGCATATGCTCGGAGGATACACGAGGACTGTTTAAAATTGGTGAACTCGCTTTATTTACAAAACGTTTTACCAATACAGATTCTTTCGGCCGTTAGAAATCAATACCCAGAGTACCCTGTCATTTTACAAGACGTCCATAACGCATTAACCAAGATTAAACGGGAGTTGTATAGCGGCAAGACTCAAATGCAGGTATTATCGTTGTTGTTGTTGTTATTAAACCCTAATTATTATTGCTTTGCAGATACTCGAAAGCTTACTGGTTGATAAAGATTTTACTTTCTTCACCCGAGTGAATCCAAAAACAAATGCGATTGAAGATAGTTTCTTTGTTCATGATACATCTCTAAAAATGTGGTGTGCATTCCCGCATGTGTTGTTGATTGATGCGAACTATAGTACGAACGAGTATAAGATCCCGTTTGTTCAAATTGTGGGTGTCACATCAACATCCAAGTCGTTTATTGCCGCCCAAGCATTTATTATACATGAAAAGATGGTTAACTTCAAATGGGTGCTAGAAAGGCTGAGAGAGTTGCTGCATGAGGAAAGTATGGAGCCGCGTGTTATAGTAACTGACGCTGACCAGGCATTGATGAATGCATGCGACACAGTATTCCCAGCTGCTTCGAAGTTGTTATGCAGGTAGTACATAATATTGTTGTTGGTGGTGGTATTGTTTTTTATTAATCATTATTATGATCGTTATTGCTATGCAGGTTTCACATTTCACAAAACATTGTAAAACACTACAAACAATCGTTTCCTGACAATGAAGAATGGGAATCATTTATCGGATCTTTTAAGCGAGTGTGTGCATCTGAGACCCAACAAAATTACCGGCACTCGTTATCCCGACTCCATATCAAACTTAATCAGCAAGATCGAAATGGTACATATTAAAAAGCACGCATACATACATATGTATCTAAGTACACACCTTAATGATATCTTTATTCTTTTTTTTGACAGATGTTATGGTATACTTGAACAAGATGTGGTTTGATAAACATAAAGAAAAGTTTGTTCGTGCATGGACAGACAAAAATTACAACTTCGGTGAGTATACGACCAATAGAGCTGAGAGCCAGCATGCAAGGATTAAGCTGCAAATTAAAGGGCCTAACAGCTCCCTCCACAAACTTGTTGGGCTTGTAGAAGAAATTGTGATTTCACAAAGAGAGGGCCATAAACCACTCCTTTGAGACCAGTCAAAGGAAGAAAATGCAACATCATAACATACCCCTGTTTGATCTCTTGCGGGGTCACATTTTTCATAAAGCCCTCGATTTGTTATTAAGAGAGATAATAAAGATAGACCACTTCAAGCAAAGTGGAACGGGTTGCAGTCACAAGCTTTTAATGAGTTGTGGATACCGTGTGCATGTCGTTTAGATTCTTATATAGCTCAAGGTAAGAAAATTACTTTATTTATTTATTATTATTATTAATTAATATTGTTACATGAATAAAAATACCTTTGTCCGATATAGACCATTTCTGGAGAGAGTTGAATTACAGTGTGGAGAAAGGTAGCGGAGAAAGCGATGTTGACCTTGTTACGGAGATTGATGGACTGAAAGAGATACTAAAGTCTCGACCACCGCACATTATTAAAAACATGATCTCAAAAATAAAGTCGGTGTCCCAGGAACAACGAATAGGTATTGTTTTTTTTAATTATTATTATTATTATTATAAAATATTGTTATTGTTTCTCATTATATCAACTGTGCAGGTGGGCCAAGGCGTCTGAGATTGTTGACCCGTTGATTCGTTACCTGCACCACTGCCTGACTTTCTCTATCACGGCGCGGGGGTCGAGTAACGACAAGGTCAACCAGATCGACTTTTTCTTTCTTTACTGCATGATCAGGGACAGACCGTGTGCTATGCATGTTTGCCTCGTCGAGCTGTTTGTGTCGCTCTCGCACAAGACGGAGAATTCGGCCATAGCCTGCGGGGGGATCATCTGTGCCTTAGCGCAGCATGTCGCAGGTCTAGTATACCTTGAGCATACCACCGATGGTGGGCGATTAGAGGGACGCTACATGCCGCCTAAGTAATGCCGTTATTTATTTATTTATATTTATTTATTTATTATTATTTTATTGTTATTAATAATATTATAATTCTATGTTGCAAACCGTTAGATCTGGAATCAATGAAAAATATGTCGATGGCGGATAAGATGAGGAAGCGCCCACCCACATACTATTTGGTTACGAAGCATGGTGAACCAGAGTATGTGCCACAACCTTTGGTACATCGTGTCTTCACGAGGGGCATGTTAAGGTTGAGATGGTGGACGTGGCAGAGCCGGAGGTGGAGGGCGGTGTAGAGGTGGAGATCCCGGGGCCCGTGCCCGATCCTCAGGACCGGCAGAATCCGGCACGCGTTTTTCAGGGGTTGAAGTTGCCTTCTACGCTCGCAGAGCAGCTACGGGTGATGGCGGATGAGGCTGTGGTGGCGCGTCAGTGGCGGCAGCAGATGGCGGATGAGGCTGCGGCGGCGCGTCAGTGGCGGCAGGGAATGGATCAGGCTCTCAGTGTGTTGTTTGCGAGCGAGCAAAAGAGGCGTGCGCGTGACGGTTTGGCACCTTTATCACTACCTGGTGCAGTCACCCATGCCGGGACGTCCTCCCAGCAGCCTGGGTCGTCCTCCCAGGAGCCTGGATCGTCCTCGCTGCAGCCGCCGCCTGTTGACACCACGCAGCAGACGCCCACCCAGTAGTGTTATTTTGATATGATGCATGCTAGTACACTCTTATATTATATTATTATTATATTTTCGTATATTATATTTGGAAATGCTTGCTTATATTTGTCTGTTTATTTATATAAATGTTTGTTATACGCTTACACGCTTACCGAGACGACAACCGAAACAAAAAACCGCTTACAAATAAAAAAACTAAAAACTAAATGTGTAACGAGTCGTAGAAGAACACACATTGTTATTTTATTTTTTTAAATAATAGTAATAATTTAAAATAATAGTAAAAAATTATTTTTTTAATATTTGTTCAGTTTTTTTATGTTCATGCCATCCAAAACGAAAGGAAACGAATTCAAGTGAAACTCTACTGCTCGTAGAGGCCTCTACGAGCAGTAGAGGTGTCATTAAATGATTGTCAATGATTGGCAAGTGTGGACCACATTTGACAGAGTTCTCTACGAACAGTAGAGACCTCTACGAGCAGTAGAGTTCCCTTTACGGCTCGTAGAGGCCTCTACGAGCCGTAGACCGGTGCAAATAAGTTTTAAACAGGTGCAAATTACTTTTGTAGAAGCATTGTGTATCCCTTTTTTTAATCAACAAAACAAATACATGACACCTGAAAGAAAATTGCTGAAAGAAAAACCAGAAAAAACTCACCATATTATGTGGAGTTGCATCTAGGGTTGCAGGGAACTCAACAACTGAAATTACATTAGTTTGAAGGATACCAGCCTCATTACTTTGTGCTTGCTTGTTAAAGGATTTTGAATGAGTATAAGGCTTGCTCTAGGGATGAACATTACTATTGTTAATATAAGCTTCAGGAATTAGTGTTGAGCCACTTTCAAAATAAAAATGCTCCGACAAGACAAAATCAGAAAACCCTTATGACGGAAATCTATCCAACAATGAAGAAGATAATACAAGGACTTTTATAAGTACGAAGAGAATGTAGTGGTGCAGTGTGTATAAAAATATCCTGCAAAGAGGTGAACACGAAGAAAATTATACAAGTGAAAATGGGTCATGTGAAGTTCGAACAAAGGTAGAAGTAGTGATATTAATTTTCAGCTAGATAGACATCAAATATAATCATCTGGTTGAAAAAATTATGAACAGAAACAGATATAATGAACCAAGGATTCAAAGTTTTCATTAAGTTCTCCTAACGATTAATACAACTTGAGGCCACCCAAGTATATGGTTGTGCTGATTCTGGAAAAAAAGGACTTGCTAAGAAATTGTAAATTGACAAAATAACCATATAAAAGGTTGTGTCATTTCCACGGTAGAAAAATGACAAGAATATACCAATGAAGATACTCAAATCTGTTTTGACACTTTAATTAGCATAAAATAATTCCTACAGACTATATGTTTGAACAAGATGCCAGGTTTAAGATTGTTCTCTGTTGCTTATTGGTAGCAAGGTAATAATACTTACCCAAGTATAACTATAATAGCCACATAACCAAAAACTTTATCACTTTAGAACCATATCGTGGATACACAATGATTGATTTCTATTTACTAAACTTCAAATTCGGCTTCTTAGTTTGGTTAAAGATATTACTACTGGATTCTTAAAAGTGTTAGCGAGTTTTCTTTTTTGTAGTTCTATTATATAGCGAATGATGAATATCACTCATTTGACCCATTTCAATTTAATACGCTATGTGCTTATCCATTTGAACTTTTCATTTTAGTTCAGTTAACTTTTAACCTGCTTGACACATTTCACCATAGTTAACTATGTATTTTTTTAATCGTTTGACCCGTTTCATTTTAGTTAGCCACAATTTTGACCCACCTGACACATCTAATTGGTGTACTTCAATATTTTTCAAATTTGACCCCCTACAGTTCTCGAGGATGTTTTCATCATCTGAAATTTTTATCATTGAAATCAAGGACATACTTAGAATTAACAAGCGGCCTTAATGACGGTAAAAGTTGAATAGTTTTGCAATGTGTTAACTGGAATACACAAGTTTTGGTTTAACAAGTTCAAGAAGGATGGGTTGACTCTTAATTTGTAAGCATATTTTTTTTATAAACACCAAACTAACTCAATGCAAGGTAATATGCTTATTACAAAGGTTGTGTTGGGTATAGTCATGTTTCAAACTGAACCCACTTTGACCCGTTTATCCAGCCCGCCCATTCTGCCACCATTAGTTAGAATTGAAGTGCATGGAATAGACAACTTACTCGTGCATGATGATTCCAACCACCAAGCTCAGAACAAATTGCAATAATAGAATCAGTTAGTGACCAGCAAAAGTCCATGACATTTTCAACTTTCATGGAATTTTTGTGGATAAGATTAAACGTGACGGTTTTGACATTTTTCCTAGGTCCAGCAAAACATTTCTTTTCATTTCCTCCACTCCATCTGCCAATGCACACACATATCCACACCATAACACATATATGTATTGAAAAAGTATATGAATAGAATCTTACTAATTTATTACCTGAAAACAGGGTGAGAAACCTCAGTGAAACCGTGTTGCTTTAATAAGTTCGAGCAAGCTTTCTTCTGAATGCTACTCAAAACAACCAATTCCATATCTTTCATGAACCTAAACCCAAAAATTGAGTTACATAGACAACATATCAAAAAAAGCCTAATTAGGATACCCAATATCTTAAATAGATGTATGTGTTTTGAATATGCACATAAAGATAAAAAAGAATTGTAATAATCAAATATGCTAGCTAGGTGTTTGAGGAAATGCCTCTAGGAAAGACAAGTATTGACAAGTGAAGTAGCATGTGATCTCGCGGTTGAAGATGAGGAGACCAACTCTTGTATGAGGGATTCAATTTCAGCCAATGGTTTTTCAAATTTCTTTGTGATGCAGGTTTCCATATCCCGTTTATTAAAGATGGTGGAGATTTGGCTCTTGAATTCTCAAAAGTCTGCTGGGTTGTTTTAAATAGAGGATCTGGAACCATCGCCATTTAAGAGGGTGTAGGTTTCAATTTTGAGGTGATGATCATCGGTCGTCAAGAATTCAATCCTTGAGTGAATGTGAAGAAGAAGAGACCAGGGGTTTGAAACTGAGAGGAGGAGGAATTGAATGTGATGAATGATTATTCATTTCAGTATGATATTAGAATTAAATCGGGGGAAACTGAAACAATGAAGGGTTTCTTGCATTCAATAGCTGGTTAAATCAAAGAAGCAAACGATTGATTGTGGGGAGCAGGGAGGGATATGAAGGATAGTAATGTAATTTTGTTTTCATATTGTAAAGAAGGAGGTATGTAAAATGTCTATACTACCCTTATAAGTGTCTTAATTGTCATCACTATGCCTATAATACTCTTAAATTTCTTGCTTAAATATGTTGTACATGTTGCTTCTTAAGTTGTACGGAATTGAAAATTACCATGTTGTACATCACTCCTCCTTTATAATGTATTATAGATTATAGATTATAGATTATAGATTATAGATATAGATATAGATATAGATTACCCAACCAGTCCTGCCATTCACTCAACAATTTTACCATATAAACAAACTTGATTTCAATGTTACTATAAGGTTCCTATATGATACAAAAAAAAAACAAAAACCGACCAGAATACAAAGATTAATAGCATCGTACATACTTGACACAAGAATGAAGCGACGAACGGGTCAAATACGAAAAGCTACCAGGTTCGATTCTTATTATCAGCGCGAATAGAGCAAACTTGCTTGTGTTTGCGATAGAATGAGGAATAGGGACCTTAGGTAGAGGCAATTTATAGGGGATTAGCATATCAGGTTCTAGATTTAGAAGCATATATAGCAAAATGATTTTGTGTTTCTTTATACAGTGATGATAAAAACAATGTAATAATCCATCTTATATACAAAAGGAATTGGCTCCAAGCAAGGAATAAGCGTGATTTGTGGATGACTAATTAAATTAGCAAGATTAGTGGATGACCAGTTGTTGACCAAGATTTGAGGATTGCAAGATAAATGTTAAGTGTTTTATGGGTTTTGACTTCTAGATGTTGACCATATTTTGTCTTGTTAGACCTCTTCAATTTTGTTCTTATTTAAAACTTTATGCATTAATACAACTATTTTTTTTCTTAACGTAAAGGTAAAAGGGAGAATTTTCAATTTGTCATTTTTGTCATGTCTCGGTTGTATTATTATTATTTATACATTTATGTTTATTATATAAAAAATGTGTAAAAAACGGATAACCGATTTATATAGATGATACAATATATTTGAATTTTTTTATTGCGATGTTACAAGGCTCATATCACGCGTGTTGTTATAGGGGTTCTGCATCAGATCTGAAAGTTTTAGACAATTGTTCATAGAAAACGGATTTCGACCCGCTTAATGCATAAACATTGTTTTCATTGATTTTGAGTTGTGTTTGATGATTGGATCATTGATTTGATTGTGGTTTTATGTTTAGAAACTGATTTTACAAATAACCAAATCAAATTTGAGTAAAAACGGATTAGATCTGAGAATTTTATGAAAATTTGTTCATGTTCATGAGTTTTATGAGTTTATGAGATATTATCTTTCAATCATCATTCATAAGTATTTTGGAAACTAATTGAATCAATTTTAGATGATAAACAACATTAAATCAACTAAGGGCATAACGTTAATTGATCCTAATGTTAAGTTTTAAATTTGGGTGTAGTATGATTAATGGGGGTCCTAAGTCGAATAAAGACTTAATGGCTGTATTTCTCTGCTACATTTTGGGTTTAGAACTAAAATAAGTATTAATCTCTGCAGACTTACGTAATACTCATAATAAATGATTGCTCGGCCAAGTGGGAGAATGTAGAATAAATATAAATTATGTTTATTATATTTATTATATGGCCATCATTATCATTTATATTATATCGATCAATTACTATAATATCCCTAAGTTTATAATTGGTGATTCTTTGATGGACGGAATTACCCTTACTAAACCTAATTAGGGTGTCCCCTGTGTGTATAAATAGAGAGATAACTAGAGGTATTAGGTTGAACTCTAATAATACCATAACCTAATGTAGCCGCCACCTACCTCTCTCTCACACGATCACTTTGTGATCATTAGCCATCATTAGTGTACACACTAAAGGGAACCCGATCAAGATGATGGTGTCTTTCATTACTGAGGTTCCTGAACGGTTAAGCATATCAGGTACACATGATTACATCTTATGTTCATTCCTTATGTTCTTATTAATATAATCAACAAGCTTATGTGGACAACAATATCAGCAATTGCCAAGTCTCATAGTCTATAAAGTTTAAACTTGAAAGAACAATGGTGTGAATAGATTTCTCATAAACTGATATGATCCTCTTACCAGAAAATCACAAAAAGTTAAATGCTTGTATATATTTACATACTACATATCATTTTTAATTTTCAGCATTTATGAAAAACTCAAAAAAAAAAATTATTTTTGATTAACTGATGTTGGAATACTAATTTCTTTAATTGGAATCTCATATTCGAAGCCGAAACACAATAAAATAAAGTCTTTCAAAGTTCAAGGATCAAAATGCAACTAAACGAGGTTGTACTTGAAAGATACGAAACGAGGTTGTCAAAAGCTAAAAACTTGAAAACTTCTATACCTTCACCATCATGAACAAAGCGTTAGTATTCTCATCATTCTTGAAATGATCATGGACAGACTTTAGTTTATATTAAATAAATACAAATATTCTTAAAGTAATATAGAGAAAATAAACTGATAAAATTCTAATACCAAACCTGCAAATTCTTATTTAAGGCCTGTTATAAGTCTTTATATGGAATTATGGGGTTTAAAGAAGAAGAAAAGTCAATCTTAATTTTGATGATTAAATGTACCATTGACTTAAATGTCGTAATCATGAAATTCAATGAGGAAAACTGATGGATCGACTCGATTTGGAACGATGATGGAGTTACGGCTGAAGATGAACGCTTGACTGATCAAATACCACTTACCACTTTATGATGATGAGTCACATTAGTGGATTACAATTAGCATTGGAAATTGTATACCCGGGGCATAAAGGAAGAAAGTGGGTCAAATATAAGAATTTATACTTGAAATGACATCTTAAAATGGTGGCAAAATTATAATTAAATACCTCAAGTTTCTTTAATAAGGTATATAGATATAGATATGGATATAGATAAACAAGTTCAGATAGTATATTTTAAACAGTCGTAAAAAATTGGAAGAATATTACTCTATGTGCTAAAATGCAACGTAACGAGGAACATTACAAACGGTAATGTCGTTAGTATAGTACTAACGGAAACACTGTTAGTACTAACGTTGTTAATACTAATGGTAACACCATTAATACTAATGTCATTATTCACTAACAGCCTTAATACTAACGATGAGTACTAAGGGTAACGTCGTTAGTACTAACGACGTTAACTTTTTCGCTTCCTTTTTTTTCCCATCACCTCTACCTACATTTTCTCATGTCTTTCTTACTCCTCGCCTTATCGCAAACACCATTTCCTCCCTTCTTTATTTTCTGTCAATTTCATCATCTTCCCCGTCAACCTCTAAATTTAGAAACCAATATCGACTGAATTCTCGTTACTAACATTATTATTACTATTTCGTCTATGAGTCTATTTAAATTTTATCAAAACCGAGTGGCCCCGCCGTGAAACACGGATTTGTAACCCACTGCTAGTTTTAACTAATGGAGCATGATTTTAAATTATAAAACACACAATAAACTTTTTAAGTGTCGACAATTGTTTTCCATCTATTATTTTAAATATGCGGTGTCATCACACACACTCTTTTTGACTCAATCTTAAAAAGAAAATGCTACAAGTACAAAACATGAATATTCAATAAATTGTGAAAAAGAAGCTTCATTTTTTTTAATATGGGTTTTAGACAACATACTTTCAAAAGTGACAAAGTGACCCCTCCATAATATTATGGTGAAAAAAATATTGGGCTAGTCATTTAACAAGATATCAAAACCTAGAATATTCAATTTGTCTACCTAATTGTTACACTTTTTGAGCAAAAATAATAATAATAATAATAACAAACTAACCAAAGATTACCACTTTGTTTTGCGCAGTTTATGACATTATTTATGGTTTATTAATGTATCTCTTTTTTTATTATATATGATTAATGATATATTCTCTTCACCAATTAAGTTCATAATGTTTGGTCAAAGTGTTTTCCTACAAGCAATTAGATCTTTGAATAAACAAGTGTTGCCTTACTTAGAGGTGACATTATGTGATCTTTTGCTTTCGAGTAGGCCATGCTGGTCTGGTTTAATTAAGCTAGCTTGTAAAAGACTTATTATTTATAGATGTTTGTGAGTATGGCATATTCACCTTCTTTTCCCACCCCAAACTGGAACCAACCTTTTTGAGGTTTCAAGCAACAATAATTAATTTATAACCCAATAGGTTTTTAAACCATTGTGTTAATTATTATAATGAGAATACAATTAGCTCTATAGGGAATTAGGAAAAGTAATATTGGAGAACAAGGTTCCTAATACATTTAGGAAACTGATATATAATACTTGTAAGTAATTATATAATTTTGTTTAAGGTTGTGGGGTGAACTTTAACTTGAAACTAAGTTAAAAAGTAAAAAGATAAAGCAACTTGTGGCGCGGCTTGTTGCTCGCTTACCCATTATCCAGATGTAACTTGGTTATTATACTTGTGGTTAATGACTTTCACTACTAGAAAATTGGGCTATTGTCACCAAAAGTTGCTACCTAGAAAAATGGTAGCAAATTTAGCAACCGATTTTACACCAAAATGTGTATTATAAGATAAGGTAGCTAATCGGTTGCAAATTTTGACAATGTTTATTTTTGGTGGTAAATTCGTGAGAAAAATAATAAGAAAGACGTAAAAAATAATAATTTAAAAAAAAAAAGAACAAACTTATTGAATTGTGACCACCTTAGCGGTAGCAAATTTAGGGACCCATTTTGAGAATAAATTGCTACCATATTAGCCACGATAAATCATGGCTACTGTCACCAAAATATGCTACCTAGAAAAATGGTAGCAAATTTAGCAACCGATTTTATACCAAAATATGTATTATAAGATAAGGTAACTAATCGGTTGCAAATTTTGACACCATTTATTTTTGTTGGTAAATTCGTGAGAAAAATAATAAGAAAGACTTAAAAAATAATAATTTATAAAAAAAAAACAAATGAAAGAAACAAAAACACATCTTGTGGATTTTTTTATTCATGTGACCAAAAACACATCTTTTGGAAACCTTTAGCCACACTTTACGAAAAAAAACACGTGTCATTTAGAAGCCACACTTAATGAAAGAAAAAAAATCTAATAACTATAAATATTTTATCGTCAATTAGATCTAATGATGGTCAGTTAGGCCCAAAGACGGTCAGTTATATTCGATCAGTGTCACTTAGACCCAATGAAGGTCATTTAGACCCAATAATGGTCAATTAGATCCGATGTTGGTCAATTAGGCCCGTTGATGGTTAGGTAGACTGATGGGTTAGTTAAAAGATGTGTATAAAAGCATCTATAAATGAGTTTTAAGGAGTGTTAAGTCGTCAAATGGTGTTGCTTTGATATTATTATGTTATTTCAGGATTTGATGACTAAAGGAGGCAAATATGACGTTTTGGAGTTGCTCGGGCAAGAAACGGAAGCTTACGTGAGCTGGAAAATCAAAAACTGAAGAAGGTGGGGGTTTTGGCGTAGGATACGCCAAAACTGGCGTATCCTACGCCAGTGGTGTAGGGAAGGACACATTTGCCTGCGTAGGGCAGCAGACAACAGCTCAGACAAATTCAGCCTAGCGTAGCCTACGCCAAAAGTGGCGTTGGATACGCTAAAGTCAAAAATTGGTCAAACATTTCCTTTTTTCAAGTCAATGATGGTGGAAAATATTTTAATGACGAATTTATGAAGGAAGGGACGTTTTTAGATGGACTTTTGACTCATTCTCTATATATCATTCATCATCATTAACAAAACAATCACACACACAATTCTCCCAAGACTCTTGAAGCATTTTTGAAGATTGAAGACACAAACTTGAAGATGAACATCATGGCCATGCTTGGCTAATTTATTTGTATTACACTGGGATGTAGGCTCTTGATATTTAGGGTTTGAACACATTTGGGTATTGTTTCTAAACTTTTGTTGATATCTTTGTGTACTTGAATTAATTGTGTTGATTGGTGATTAATCTTATGCTAGACTCATTTTCAGTTAATTGATCTTGTGCCAATTTCTAGTGAAATAAGCATGATTCTTTGCATTAACACTATCATAGGATTGTATGTTCTAGGTAATAAAGTATAGTTTAGTCTATCTTGATATTGACAAAACTTGATACCTAAACCTATCGAACAATCACTCCGTTAGTACCAATTGCATTATCATTGTTCACCCAATTGTTGAAAGCCGAATATGGTTATGATAATCCAAGATTTGTTTGACTACAATAATTTTTGAGAACTTGCTTGTTGTTCATAATTTGCATCAAGTTCTATGAATGTTCTTGGATTGAAAAAGTTTGATCATTTTGGTGGAGGGATTGATTTGCGGATATTGTTTATGGGTCGGGTTAATTCGATTGTGTTTGTTGCAGAATTGATTACTTTCCAAATCCTAGGCCTACATATATGGAAACTCCTTAATTCAAATTTGACTTCTAGCACTAGAATTGTAACTCACAATTGAATTATGTTATTGTGTAACTTACTTGACTCGTTATTAATTTTTATTAATTCTGACTTCTTAATTCTATTCATTGCTTGTTTTGTAGATTGAAAAAGTTGAATTTGGTTATTAAAGAGCTTGTTAAGGAAAAAGATGAAGATAAAGAAAGGTTCGAAGGAATAATTGCGAGCTTGGTGGCTGAAAAAGAAAAATATAATGCAAAAAAAAAAGGCTATGAACAATAGAATTGGAGAATTTGAAGCTAGGTTAACAGCTATGGGTGGAAAATAGGCTATAAACACTTAGACATGAATATTTTGAAGTTTTTAATGGATAATTTCGGTTATTTGATGTTTTTTTTTGTTTCTATTGGAGTCTTTATATGATTTTAAAGTTGGAAAAACTGTATCAAATTTGTTTTATATAATTTGAGATTTTGTATTATTTGACTGTTTTATATAATATAATTTTCTTGAAATGTAATTGAATTAATAAAGAAGGAAAAAAAACCCTGTAGAAAAGCTAAATGGTAGCAAATTTTTAATGAAAGTGATGGTTAAATGGTAGCAAATTTTCAATGAAAATGGTGGCTAAATGGTTGCAAATTTTCAATGAAAGTGGTGGCTAAATGGTAGCAATTTTTCATTGAAAGTAGTGGTTAAATGGTAGCAAATTTTCAATGAAAATGGTGGCTAAATAGTAGTAAATTCTCAATGAAAGAGGTGACTAAATGGTTGCAGACTAAATGGTACCAAAATGGTTACAAAAAAAAAAGTGTAAATTTTCAATAAAAATGGTGTCTAAATGGTGGCAATATCGGTGACTAAATGGTACCAAAACGGTAGCAAATGACCTTACTAAAATATTGTAGGAGCGGTGGCAAATATTTTAACCGTTTTTGTGGTGACAAAAATATGGTAGCAAAATACAAAAGTGGTAGCTATTTGGTGACATTAGGGCAACAGAGACGTGTGTTTTTGCTACCGCATTCTCGGTTGCAAAATGATGGCTACAGAGCAATTGCTACCGTTATGTAACCGAAAATGTGGTGACAAAAGCCTAATTTTCTAGTAGTGTTTTTGAAGAAAATGTATATCATCATCATCGAATTGAACACATAAATCACCTAGCTAGAGCACCATTTCTTGAGAAACTTAAACAAAAATAACTTCAATGTGTTTTCTAAAGAGCATAATAATTAAGATAAATAGGTAGCACTGATTGTCACACCAAAGAACATAAGGTGTGGACGAATGAATACCAAGTTCTTTTATAAGATCCTATAGTCGTGTTATCTATTCCAGTTTTGCTAAAAGTTTACATCCAATTGGTGGAATAGTGGGGTAGTTTTCCTTATTGTAAAAGCTTACTCGTAGATCTGATTTAATTTGGAGCTGGAAAGATTTCCAGGTGTGTTCATCAAATTACATGAACGGGAAATCAAAACAATAGCCTATTTTAATTCATCCAAACATGATTTACCCATATTAGGTATTTATATTTGTTGGATCGATTACATAGATAACAACCAAAGTGTCTTTAGTTTAGTCTAGTGGTATCATGGTGTGTAAAATGATGACCCTCCTTATAAGATGGAGAGTTCAAATCCTATGATGAACAATGATGGAGAATTATAAATATATTGGATTGTCATGAAAAAGATACTTAGGTGGTAAAATTAGATATCTCTAGAAGATAAAGTACATAAGTACTTAGACTGGTCTTTACAAAATTCACATCCGTCTCCAAATGAATCACTTTGATTGGCTCAAAAAAACTCCACAAATTCCATCACCAAAAAATATACAAAACGCCCTCAGAAGCGGTGTAGCCCAGCATTGTGGGGCGTGTTTAGCCCCTTCCATGCCCATTCCACTCAGCACTACAAATGTTCTTAGGTAAGTAAGGGTGTCAATGGCATAGTGAGATATCTCTAGAAGATAAAGTACATAAGAAAATCTTTAATTGGCCAAAGACCGGGTTTTGTAAGAAATGAAATATAACTACACAAGGGCAAATTTTGTAATTTAAGATGAAGAGAATGGCATAACTGGAAAACTAAAGCAGAATTTTTGGGTTTATGTCTAGAAGTCTTAAAAGAAGCTACACCTTAAACTCCACAACAACATAATTTCCATCTTTAGAATCTCAGTTCTCAACCCAACATTTCAAATAAAATTCCCTTAATGCTCCTTTACTTGTTCTAAATTCCATTATATTCTAATCACTCAACACACTATTAATAAATAATTTCTAATCAAATAAAAAAAACACCCATTTTTTATAAAAAAAAAATATACTAATTCAATGTATAGTTTTTTTCAAACTAATAAAAAAAAGAAATATAAATATATAGGTAAGATTTTGCAATAATTAAAGTCCCATTGTTGAAGGGAAGAATATTAAAAAGAAAAAGGTAATATAGCTTGAACTTGAACTACGTATACAGCTAGCTAGCTCCCCGAATCTCCTCGAAATTCGAGACCTTTTTGCATGAATATATAACACAAACCTTCATCTCAAAAGAAACACACACTACCTAGCTCAAGGTTACACTCATAACCCTAATCACACACACACACACATTGTATATATGCATATTGTACGTACCTTAAGTAAGTTACTAACATTTGGTTTAATGTGTTTTTTTTTTCTTTTGTAGAAATTAATTAAGATGAGTAGGCCAGGAGATTGGAACTGTAGGTTATGCCAGCATTTGAACTTCCAAAGGAGGGACTCTTGCCAAAGGTGCGGCGAGATGAAGCATGGCAGCGGTTTTGGTGGTCGAGGAAGTATTAACGCGTCTGTGTTTGGGTTCACTGGTCCGGATGTGAGGCCTGGTGACTGGTACTGCAATGTTGGCAACTGTGGTGCTCATAACTTTGCTAGTCGCTCTAGTTGCTTTAAGTGTGGCGCGTTTAAGGATGACTTGGCCTCTAGCGGCGGTGGTGGTGGTTTTGATGGTGATATGTCTCGTTTGAGGGGTTTTGGGTTTGGTGGCAGTGGTGGTGGTGTTGGTGGTGGTGGTGGTGGTGGTGGTAGTGGTAGTAGTCGTTCAGGGTGGAAGTCTGGTGACTGGATATGCACTAGGTAACTTTGATCTATCTCCTATATTTAAACAATTGTGTAGGAAATGCGTAGAAAAAAAATGCGTAGGGAAAAAAATGTGAGGAAAATATTTTTCAAAAAATGTTTCCCACGATAGATTTTGAACGAAATCAATTGTGTCGGGAAACTGTTGCTAAAGGCTGTTTTCTACGCATTTTCGACTAATATTGTAGTCAGAAACGAGTCACTTTTCTAGTAGTGGAAGTTAGTTCCCAAGAAACAGTATTTGTTCAGGCCTAAACATTCTACTTCATGCATGGAATGAAGTACGTACCTCATGCATGAAAACTAACATTCTTTTGTAATTCAATCATGATTTAAAATTTGCTGATTTAGGAATTCATACAAGAATTCGAATACGGTTTGTAATGAAGTATGTACCTAATGCTCGAATACGCGCTATATATCTTTACATAAAAGTTTTCACTACTAAACTTCTAAACTTACATCACGGTTTGTATATTTAGTATATACCTTGATTTTTATAGGCCGGGCTGCAACGAGCACAACTTTGCTAGCCGAATGGAGTGCTTTAGATGTAACGCGCCTAGGGATTCCGGTAGCCATTCTTCCTTTTAAGCCTGCAGTTTGTGTCATTTCCAGTTCCGGGTAATGCCTTATATATACTTATCTCTACATTGACATATACTAATTATTTAATCAACAGAATTAAAATAACACACGGTATGATGTAACTTTCAGGTATTATCAACATGCTATCTACATAAGAGGAAGAATGAGAGATTGATCAGACATAATCAAGAAAGAAATTAAGAGCATCCATATTCTAAACTGACCCCTTTTTGCCCTTATCATATGCAATCCTATCTTCTATTTTCTTCGTTTGTTTTCGTTCTTTTTTTATTTCTATTTAAATAGTAAGGGTCTTTCGATCTGCTAGGAAGACGTAGGTGAATTATCGTTAATTTCATTAGTAACTCATGTTTTATTTTATGGCTGATTAATCACTCATTTTGACATTTTGTGAAGTTCTACTTGATCATTCTATGTCGCTATTATTCGTCATTCGCTATCACTTCGAAAAAAATGAATAATATGATACCCTTTTCAAATCTAATATTAAATTTTTACAAAACTAATAAAAACTATAAGCTAATTAACAAACTATATTTCAGGTGGTTCATGAACAACAACAAACATGACAGCATAGGATTCCAATTAAGCTTTTGAGTTTAACATCTTTTTTACACCTAGAAATCTGCAATACTGGTCAAAAAGCTAAAACACACATTTTTATTAATTAGTTATCTCCTGCTAGACATTATTGTTTAGCTTTTAGCAAGATTCTATCATCCACAATTTGTTACAAAAGAAGCTTTATGTTTCACCTAAATATGCTACGTGGTCAAGCACTCATATGTCATTATCATTTAATCTTCATAACAAGATTCTTTGTCCCTAATAAATATCTCATTTTTCGGCCTAATAATCTTGCGATCTATAGTCAGGCGTATATATATCTACTGGCTGAGTCACCCGTCACTAGAAACTAATTTATATGTTACCTAATTAAATAATGTTTCAATCTAAGGTTACTATTGTATTGCATTGCAATTGCATACACACAAGTAACAATAATAATTTGATCTTTGGCAGTAAGCTTTTTTAAACCATTCAATTCAGTTCATGGATGTAATCATATAAGATTATAAAAGGAATACACTACAAGCTTTTTTTTGCTCCAAAAGAAAAACCAGAGAAACTTTAATCATTATTTGAAATGGTGATATCTCAAGAACTGATGGTCCATGACTCCATTCATTGCCATTAGTTGCTTTATGGGCTGAAATTATTAAAGGAAGTACTGAAGCAAAAATAACAAAGGTAAAGTAATAATCATATGGAATCTACATTGCATGAAAGTTAAAGAAAGCATTGATAGTTTTTAAATTTCACTTCCCAAGTTCTTACAGGAAGAAAGTGAATGCAAAAAAGCCTTTGAATTAGTTAAGTTTGCTCAAAGTCTATCAATCTATATATTTTACTGCTTGCCTGTTTGTTGAATATTTTATGTATATATAAGTGGCCTTGAATATTAATAATCATTGTAGAACCAAAACTTAAGAATAGTTGTTAAATGGTAACACTAATAATATTGTTTTTAATAATCTCTCTAGTTTTTTTTCTTGAGGATACCATCTTTGTGAAACAAATTGATTTCTAATGCTTGATAATTGTTTGCAAATTAAAAACATGATTGTCATATTGATATCATAATAATCTTGATAATGGCGATCTTGATAATTATAATTGACCATTGTTCATTAATGTTTTATGTGGATAAGCAGCAGCATGCATTTGAATGTGTTTAAAACATGCCTCATGGTAAAGTCTTAGTGTAGCTTTATCAAATGGTTGCAAAAGGAAAAGTATCCCTTTAAACTATAGAATCTTTCACATATATATTACAAATAAATAGTTATTCATATTTCTTAAATAAACAACTACCTTACAGAAGAATATAATCTTGATTGCTAAAGGTGTTCAAATTGATGAACCAAGAAATCGAAGGGTTAAATGATTCATATGTGAAAGTTGGAAAAATAAATATAAAAGATAAAGATAATTCCTAGTGAATTAGAGATATTTGTATAGTTATATGTTGAGTACTATTAGGAGTTAGAATTAGACTAGGATGCATGTTATTATAAGTATAAATAGAGGTGTAGGATCATTGTATTATGTGTGGTTTTGATTTCTTAGTGAAAAAGACTTTGTGTCTAATATCGTTCTTCGTTTTTATCGTGATCGATCCAATTGGTTCCAACAAATTTAATCGCGCCAAGGCCCTGGCCAACTACTTAACCACATGCATTAGCATTTTATTTCCATCTGATTTCATAATCTTGCCAACACATAACATCCTCGGACAACCAACAACAAATGTCAAGCTCAATATCCTGAACACTTCCATACAGTTAATAAAATAAAAGCATTGAAGGGATTGTGTACCAAATCATGACATGGTTCAACCCAACCCGGATTCCTGATGTATGCGGAAGGGAATATGCGTGGTACCTCTACGCGCATTACTACGTATGCATGTGCATGGGGCGTGTGTAAGGCACATCAACAAGAGCGTATGGCAAGTCGTGTGCTGATATCTAGTCAGGTACGAAGGGAACACCGGGAACATCACCGACATTCTCCACTTGCTACCAATCCAAGAATGACATGTATAGCCAACGTTTAAAGCGGTATTCGTTCCTATTTCCTTATTTATGGGATTATCATTAATTATTTTACTAACATATTCTAGGGTAGTAGAGACAGCCCTAATTAGGTCTGGGCCCACGACGATTAGGGTATTGATGATATTGGCATATGTAAACCCTATATAAGGAGGTTTCACCCCCATAGGCTAGACACTTTTTGCTAACCCTAAAAGCTATCATCATAGTATCCACATCACCACGTTTTGGTTATAAATAATTATGAAAGTAGTGGTCTCCCTACCCATTATTTGTTTCATCTTACCAAGATACTTTGAACCGTAGAGCTATCAGTGAAGGATCCAGTGGATCATTAGTCTCATCATCCCCTAAGGAGGTTAGACTATTTGTTTCTTCAAGTGTAAACAGACCATGAATGACCCAATGTATCCAATATTCTTATCTAACATGCCATAACATTTTAAGTAAACTTTGTTGGTGTCGAACCTCTTTGTATCAATATTCTTATGTATCCAATACAACAACCCTTCTTTCATGGTCTCAAACTTTGTGAAATAAAAGCGAACGCGTGATCATTCTTCAAGAGGTTAACTAAATCATTGAACATTTCAAGCAAATCTACCCATTTACTAGAGGCAGGATATCAGCATCCTTCTTAGATATAACCCACATCCATGATGTTGAGTCAGGGTCATAGGACACCACATCGTCTACTAACCTAAGACAATTAACCACTATTTGCTAACCTGTGCCAATGCCTTCGGTTAAGCTCCAATAATCCTTAACACTCAAATCAATTTTTCATATTTTTTGATTCAGTATCTCAGTAAAGGCACCATTCATATTTGTGTTGTATGACCTGTGGGCACATTACGAAACGGTCTAAGATGTCACATACTTTCTTTAAAGTATTCATGGCAATAGGTCAACTATAACTGACTTATTGGCACAAGTAGGGGTGAATTTCTGACACCACTCGACCTGAACCCGAAAATTTTACATGAACCCAAACTCGAAAATCATGACCTGAAAACAGCTCGTTTGACCCGAATGTTTCTTTTGTACATTTGCATATAGTATTATTTTCAAATTAAAGTTTTACAACAAAAATACAAATCTATACTATATTATAAAGCATGAGGCAATGATACCAACCAAATTTAAGTAATTATTATACTTTATGCTTATGTTACAACATCTTAATGAAGTTAGTAAGAGGTTAAAATAGTCTTTCTACATTATTATTAAATTATATTAATTAAAACTCATCTACATTAGGTAAAGAATTAGTGAAGTGTTGCCTCTAAAAAATTGTTTCGGTGAAGGAAATTAGTGAAGTGTTGTGGCAGTGTATGATTGATTGAAAACAGTAAAGTTGAAAAAACTCACAGGTAGTGCCCCTCCCCTAATATTGATGGTTTCTGTGTAAAGATGTGACAAAATTCATGTAGTAACAATGTCACTAAAGTGAAACAATGGTAGGGTGGTTGTATTTAGGGGTGCAAACGAGTTGAGCCGCTCGCGAGCTGTTCGAACTTGGCTTGGTAAAAAGCTCGAAACGAGCTAAGCCTTATCGAGATCGAGCCAAGCTTAAGCCTAAAACAAAGCTCGTTTATTTATCTAGCCCGGGCTCGAGCCTGGCATATGAAACTCGTTAGGCTCGTCGAGCCTTATCAAGACTATGTATAATATTAGATTTTTTAATATTTAATCATATTTACCCCTCGTTTAAAGTTGTTAAGTTAACGAGCCCGATCTTGAGCTTCACTTATCGAGCTCACAAGCCTAAACGAATTATTATTTATATTATTTTAATTTAATAAATTAACTAATAGATAACAAACGAGCCGAGCTCAAGCTTGAGAAATTACTAACGAGCCGAGCTTGAGCTTTGAAAACAAAGCTTGAATCGAGCCGAGCACGAGCTCGAGCTCGAGCTCTTACAAGTTAA
Source organism: Ambrosia x helenae (assembly GCA_030844895.1). Lineage (NCBI taxonomy): Eukaryota > Viridiplantae > Streptophyta > Magnoliopsida > Asterales > Asteraceae > Ambrosia > Ambrosia x helenae. Next base: position 22,519,331 of record CM061227.1, on the reverse strand, counting down.
TCGAGCTCGAGCTCGAGCCTGGTCAAGCTCGGGCTTGGCTCGGCTTGTTTGCACCCCTAGTTGTATTTATTATTTTAACCCGAATGTTATGGATACTCGTTTTCATTATCAATGAACTAGATTTATATCCCGGGAGCGTCCCGGGTTGAGAAATCTAATATAACATATCAGTTTTACATACGAAATAGACTGATGCGCTTTACAGTTACATGCAGGAAAGTTTTAGGTAGCACCTAACCTAAAACAATTAATAATGTGTCTCAAATGTTAACGCCTAACCTTAAACAATGTATAACTCTAATATTAAAACCTAACCTAAAACAATGTACAACTTCAATGCTAACACATGTTGTAAATAGAATTCATATTTACTGGTTTGAACATAATTAATGACTTGCCTATACATGATTAATGAATAATCTGAACACTTTGTGTTTTGTTTTTCCTGTATGAACAAAACCCCACAAAAAAATAGTCATTTTTTTCTCCGTTTTTTATATAGCACTATAGTACTCAATTGAAAGATAATAAAACGCTCGTTAATTTGGTGTAATTTTTTTCTTTAAAAAAACTCGTCTATAAAAGATATTAACGTTTAAAAATTATGGGATAAAACATGAGAGAGAAAAATCCAAATTTTTTAAAAAAAAAATTTCTAAAATAACTCAATGTCACATGACATCCTGCATGTCACTCTCAAAGGGGAGAATGTTGTATGAGTGTCATGTAAGATTAACCCTTTTCAAATCTATAACTTATAATAAAAGAATTGAATTTGTATGAAGTGACATTTAATGGAATATGCCATGTGCCATCATGTGAAACTTTCTTTTAAATTTATTTATTTTGTATTTTAAATAAAATCTATATCTATATTATCTTAAAATTTCAAATATGTTAATTAATATCTTTTCCTTATTTTTCTCTTACATTTTTTAAATGTTAGTGAACTATTAATTATTTTAAAATTTCAAATATGTTAATTAATATTTTTATCTTTATTTTTTTTATTTTCCACTCACAATTTTTAAATGTTAGTAACTTTTATGTATGAAATTTTTTTGAAAAAAAAAAATTACACCAAATTAACGATCGTTTTATTATCTTTCTAACGAGCACCATATATAGTGCTATACAAAAACGGAAAAAAAAAATTTAGTGAGTTTTTGTTCATGCAGAAAAAAACACAATGTATTTAGGTAATTTGTTAATCATATATATGCAAGTCACTAATCATGTTATGATAGTATATGTTTTCGAACCTACTATTACATATATGAATTGCCCATGTTCATGTGCTATAACGATATGCTTAGCATTAAAAGAGGTTGAGATTTTTTAATCTGCTGGGAACGCAGCATGAGAACCCCTTTTGATAGTATAAACATTAGAACAACTTTCTTTAACATTAAAAGAGGTCGAGACTGTTTACTTCTTTTATCCTTTTTTATTAAGTAATATTAGATTTTTTAACCCCCGGGACACTCCCAGGGTAATCAGCTAGTAGATATATATATAGATATAGATATAGATATAGATACAGATACAGATACAGATACAGGCAAGAATGAAATCATTTTCTATGATAGAGCTAAATATCTTTTATTTTGTTAGGCCTATATCGTATCAGGCTACTTAGCAATCTTCAAATTATTCTTGGAGTTAGCCTGGATTAGAGGTGCACAAAAAAACCGCTTTGAGGAACTGAATTGGTGGAATCGACCCGGCCCAAACTGGTATGAGACTAGTATTTGCTGAACCGATTTCACTTCGTATTACAAACCGTAGGTCCTTAATCGATTCCCCATAGAAGAACCGGTCCCGAACCGGTTTGAAACCAGTATAAAAAACCGCTATTTTTTATTAAAAAACTGAAATTTTATATTAAAAAAATTATATATAACAAAATCATACAAAAAAAGGTTTCTAAAAATACAAATCTATATCCATACACCTTAAAAAATTGTAAAAAGCAATAAAAGTTGAACTTTATATATAAACAAATCTTGTTGCCTTTTTTAAGAAAAAAAAAAAGTGCGCCCAAGAATTAGTTTACGAATCGAAACCGAAATTTGAAACCGGTGAATCTGGGGACAAAACCGATTCAGACATGATCCAGCCCAAACACAAACCGGTTTAGTACCGGTTCGGTTCCTAAAATAACAATATGTGCATCTCTTGCCTGTATGGGGTCTAACCCACTAGGCCTAATCCAGCCCACATGGTCTATAATATAAGAAGGCCCAATCTAGTCCTCACAATGCCTCTTATTCCCTTCTTTTCTTCCCATAGGCTCCTCTCACTTGATTATGGTACAAGTCGATTTTCCATTTTGATTTAAACCACTAAATATTAAAGACTTTTCACATTTGACAATTTCATTACAACTTAATTTATATAGAACCCCATATTTATCATCAATCATCATCATTACTATTATCTGGTTTTATTTTATTTGTGAAATTCAAAGTGTTAATTCTTTATAAGTAGTTTAAGTTTCTTTAAAATGATTTTCGGTTTTGTTGTACTAAATAAAGAAAATATGCGGGGATGTGATCACAAATGAAGGGACCCAAATAACTTACAAATTTTCTTCAATACATTGTTGGTGTCGTTATGTTTCCCTGTGCTTTTTGATAATGGTCGTTCTTTCGTTTTCACATATGATATGTAAAATTACTCAATTATTAAAGTTAGGAGTTAAGTTGTGTAGCTTAGTGTTATGTTAAATGAGTCGTGTCTAATACATTTATTGAAGCCGCAAACGACACTTTCAACTAAACACTACACTTGCGTTCAGGGCGTCGGCCGTATCCCTGAGAATTCTGGTGCCCAGATCGAGTCACGAAAAAAGGTGTCCCTTAGCCTTAGGCGTTAACGAAATAAATAAACGTAAACTGTTTTTTAAACGACGAGTAAAGTAATATCAAATCAATAGATCAACTCATCACAATTTATATTATCCAACATTTCGTTCTCAATAACTATCATTGCCAATCCGCAAAGTTTTTTTTTTTTTTTACTTAAGTGGGATAATGCTTCATGGTTATTGACTAATGGTTAAGTTTCTTTAGTGCCGTGGCGAATATAGAATTTCCTTTGACGGGGCACGATACGGATCGACTAACAATAAACGATTAGTTTTATGGTTTTTTTATTATCAAATGAAATAAACTAGGTATTTTTAAAATCAAATGAAATAAGCTAATAATAATAATAATAATAATAATAAAAGTAAAAAATTGTGGTAAAAATAAACTATTAGTTTTAAGGGTTTTTTTTATCATTTGTTTTGAACGGCGTTTTTTATCATTTTTAATTTTGAAAATAATAGGGTGACTGACAATACAATGACAATGACAAGTTTGACCAACAATGGGGCAGGTTTTACCCACATAGACATTTTCAAGTACTCATAAAGTCACTTTAAAAAAAAACACATAAATTCGTAACTTTACTAAAATAACCCCATCTTTAAGTATTTACACATTTATCATTGTATTCCTCACTAAACCCTTACCCTGTAAAATTTTTGGCAGATATGTAAATTTGCGCAGATCAGATATGAACCTGTTAGGACAAAAAGGATTGAGGAAACCACTTTTGCAAACCTTAGTCTAATTCATACTTCTGCAAATTATTCTAAGTATAGAACTACTGAAGAAAGAAGACTAAGTACTGAAGAAGGATTCAACAAGTACTGAAGAAGATAGATCAGAAGTTCTGAAGTCAAACCAGACAAGTTCACTGAAGAACTACTGAAGACAAACTACTCATCAGTAGTTTGTCATTCATCGGCACTTGTAATAGAATCTTTCCACCGCCCTTATGTTTCAGTAGTTTATTTGTTTATTATTACTTTATCTTTTTGTACAAGTTCCAAGAATGCAACTTGTTGCAGACTTACTTTTTGGCAAGGTTCATGTATTTGTAAGTCTATAAATAGATGGGTTCATCCCTCTGTTTTAGATATTGATTTTAATTGAAACTGAAATCCTTCAAAGCTTTTTATTGTTATTTCTATTTCATTTACTGAGAATCTGTTTGAGTATTTATTGTCATTCACATTCAATACTTAGATTCTCATTAAACTTGTCTTTAGTTTTCAAACATAAAGGGGGAGTAATAACTCCTGTTGATAGTGTAACTTTACTTACTTATTCCGCTGTGCAAATCTGATTGAACTTGCTAAACACATAAGTGTTCACTAGCAAGCAAAACATCAAGAGCATTACTGATCCAACAGAACCATTTCTAACCGGTTCAATAAGGTTCTTGCCGACCCTGCAATACATGTAAATCCGCCATTGTGACCGGCCAGATGTGCCCTACTAGAAATTAAGCCCGGGCTAGGAGTCCTCCCCGCATCCCACCATGACCGGCCCTGCTTACGTTTATGTTACTTAATAAGTGGCTTGCACAATATGTTTAACACATTAAATGTGATCCCTTCACAACAAGACATAACATGTCACAATGGGTTTAACGCGATTAAACATAAGTAGTTCAATAACCTAAAGCACAGGACACCTTTAACTCAATTATTACATGACTCACTAAACAAGGTAACAAATTATAAGACTGGATTAACACAATAAAATAAAATTTAAGAAAATGTACAATCTATATTTCATTATTAATACACACACCCATATATATATATATATATATATATATATATATATATAGTGTGAGATTCATTGGGGAACCGAAAAACTATGTATTTAACATGTTGGATCTGAGAGAGTGAGTTGTATGTCTTTTGTAATTGACTAATTGAGTTTTGATAAACAATTTAAGCTAAGTTCACATAATATGGGTAATGGTTAATGTTCTCTAAGGGGCATTTTCGCCACATCATCATCCTAATGCCCCTTCAAAAATTGTGTAATGGTTAACTTCTTTTTTAATGCTCTTTTAATAATTATTTTCCTTATTTTTCTCCTCTTTGAGCATTATACTAGAAATACCCCCTCTTTCTTCATGCCCCTATAATGCCCAGGGGGCGGTGTTAAGGGCGTTATCAAGCTCATTCATGCCCACATAATGCCAATTACACATGTTAACATCAATGATCATCTACACACATCAAATTAGATAAACAAAGTTGATAGATTGAGTGGATGTCAACAGTGATTTAAAGTTTATTATAATTCAAAGTACATTGTTCACGCATTCCCCCTTCACTGGTAGCTCTTTCTCTTTCCCATACACAGTTCATGCTTTCTCCTGATGAATTCGATGATCTTAATTAGGTGGACCGACTCTATGTAAGAACAAGTACTAAATGTACTGTTTTATTTATATGCAGACTCGAAACTGCTGGTGAAGTCACCATGAAAGAGACCCCTAACAGCATCTAAACAATGTAACCGCCAAAGTTGTGAAACTGCTGGACTATAAATACAAAATAACTGAAATATTCTATAACTACAAGAATAGATGGTTTTGACAAACAACTAGTTTAAACCATCAGTTTGTCAAAACAACACTACAACACCAGCTATTTGAATTTTGTTGACTAGTAGATATCATTTCAGCTCATTTGGTCTTTTTATGGATAGCTGTTTGACTAATCCAATGGTTGACTAGTCAAACCCACTTTTTGCAGTTTGTTGAAGCTTTTAAGGAGGGAAAGGAAGAGTGGTCAACTTGCCTTTGAACATTTATTCTTCAAGTACTTGGATAGATAGGTCAATAGGTTTCGGCTTACATCATCAACGGTACTTTGATAACCCAAAAATCTTCCCCTTAGAGTTGTTGGTGCCAAAATCACTCTTATTGTACTTGTTTTGTTCATTATTAATGGTTAGTGGTATTTAGTGGCCCGCCTTGAAGCTCAGCACAAAATTTTACTCAAAGCCCGAACCTGTATAGCCCAAGCCAAACTAAACCAAACATTTCATCTATACCCGTTTGTCCATTACCCGACCCATATGTAAACTCGGTTACAAAACATAAAGTTAACTCTTAATTAATCAATTTTAATTCCATTTAAGCACATCTACATTAATCTCTGCAAACCGTTACACATCAGTTTCCCGTGATATTATTTCTAGATTGAGTACCAATTAATTAACATGTAACGGTCCCGTTCTTCAAGCTCTAAGTTATTGATTCGTTTAAACTGGGGTAGATGCATTCAATTGAACACACAGTCCACCAGTACTACAAAACTTTCTAAAAACAAATTCGCTTAACAATTACACTTTACATCACAGTTAGGTTATCGAATTAGCTTGTATATGTTACACGTCTATGGGTATATTAGCTTGAAAAGAAAACTTTCTGAAAAATTAGGGGCAATCCTGACTTGGGTAAATATAGATAAATCGTTTAGCAAAGAAGCAAGACATGCCACTTGATGTTTCCTTGTGAGTTAAGGTTTGGACCGGCCAGGGTCACGAGTTCAAGCCCTACCGCGACCTTATTCCTTATTTTTTTAGCCAATATAAATTGTATAAAATTCATATTTACATTCAAAAATAAATCAGTATATTTATTTAAAATACCCTTAATACATTATAAATCACACAAAAGTTCTAGCAATAATATTAAACATAAAATTTTATTAATTTAATTTATTTTTGAAAGTTATATAATTCATATTATAATCTATTTTTCATGCTTTTATCATATTTAAATCACCATAAATGTGTTTTGATTATTCAAAAGCCCAAATTTTCCATAAAATTATTTTTTATCATTTTAAACTATTGTGGTATTTTTTCATTTCAGAAAAACTTAAATTTCATTATTTTTAAGTATTTTAATTCATTTTTATCTATCATTTAATAATAATCAATCTTTTTTAAATGAAAATAAAATATAAAATATTTTTAAAAATTATATTTCAACTTAACAATTAGTAATAAATATCTTCTATAAAAATCATACTTTAATAATTTTTATCCAATTTAAATCATATTAATTACATTACTAGCATTTTAATCTATTTGAAAATACTAAATAATTATTTTATCTTATACAGTTATTTATTTGTTTTAGAATAATTAAATTCTCAAAAACTTTAATTTATTTTAATTTTCATTTATTAATTCTATTATTATATTTCAGTTTAAGTTACATTATATATTAATTTTAATTTTAAATAAATTAGATAATTTATTGTTAATTCTGATTTTACTTATTTAGGTCAGAATATACACTATTAGTTTTATAAAAAACATTTTTATTTGATTCTTGTAAATAAATCTTAGCATTTTTATAAACTTTTATTATTATTACAAATTACTTATTATTTAAATCATTAATTTTTCTTTAAATTAAGTAAATATTAATTAAATATTTTTATATTAAAACCCAAGTCCAGAAACCTTATATGTCTAATCCTAGAAACCCTACACTTTTATGTTCAATTATTCTTAGTTTCTACATATACCGTTTAAGTTGAATTCTTGGAATTCACAGCTCGAGAATTTATTTCTTAGCAAACTCTAAGTATACCTATCCCCTTTTTTTGCTTTTATACATTTTTGGAGAGATTCATATACACTTATACAACTTTAAACATACACATACACATATAATTCTAGTATATTGGTGCATTTGCTTACATTATGAGCATTGCTTAGACATTACATGTAGATTACATTTGTTTTTAGTGAAATCATTAACCGCGTATAAAGCCAACCTTAGCATTGGACGACACTATTGGATTAAGGACTCACCTAGATTGATTTTCCCCTTTTTTCATCGGAGAATTTGTGGTCATTGTTAAGTTTATCCATTACTTTGGATTAGTACACCGCAGTTCAAACCAATACAAGCAATATAATCACAAGGATTGATTTGCTCATTTGTATGATATATTGTTTATATAATTGCATAGTAGCATTGCGCTTGAATTGTATAACATTTTTTACTTATACTATATATGTACAAAACTAGGTATGCTCACAAACATATTATGTGTTGACAATTATTATTATTTATATATGTTTCAAGTGCAACTTGATTACTCTTAGTAGGATACACATAAGGCTTGGACCTTGTTTAATATTAAGTAAACATCATGTTATGTTCCTTGTTATAGAGAGAATGCTTATTTTTCATTTCCTTGTAAGACATGTTGATCAATTGAAATAAGAAATGTTTACATTTTAGTACCATGAGCTATTGAATAATTGTCACTACGTGACACCTCAATGATTCAAACAACAGTTGGGGGTGACGTAGATGATTGTAGTGGTTGTTGTTGGTGGTGGTCAGTTGGTGGTGACACTTGACGGTGATAGTAGCGGCAGTGGTAGGTTGGCATTGGTGGTTGTCGATGGCAATAAGGAGTGGCGATGACTAGAGTGACGGTGGCGGCAGTTGGCGGTGGTGGTTGTCGATAGGGATGAGCAAATGGTCCCAGGTACCGATACCGGTACCGAATTCCTGGTACCGAATCAATTTCAGTACCACTACCGGTACCCACATTTTTGGTTTTTCGGTACGGTACCGGTATTTACCGATTTTTACATTCAAATACCGTACCGGTACCGGTACCATGCTCATCCCTAGTTTTCGGTGGCGATAGGGAATGGCAACGACTAGAGTGACTGTGGCGGCGGTTGGTGGTGGTGGCAGTGGTCGGTGACGGAGAGACGCGATGGTGGTCGGTTGGTAGTCAGTGGTAGCGGTGGGTGCTGGGTGGTAGTGGTAGAGGTGGGTGGTCGGTGGTGATGAAGGGAGACGGTCAAAAAAATCCCAATGGTTGTTTTGTTTAAATTATTTTTCTTATTTTTAAACCTATATATACAAATGAAATTTTTAAAATTTCAAGCAACTCTCCACCATTTCATCCAAACCTTCACCATTCACTCAAACCTACATATACAATGGCTTTTTATCAGTTTTTCAGACAATGATCTAGCATTTTTTTATTGGCCAATAATTCTAAGACGACACTTTTACAAATGGTAGTAGCATAAATTTTTTTAATAATATCATCGAGCAAGCTGAAGAGTTAGACACCGCTACATCCTTGCACATTCCTAAAAAATCGTCAAACATGATCGCGTAAAAGGTAACAAAACTCTTATGAATAATTATTTTGTTGATGAACCAAGTATAATAAGGACCATTTTCATTATTCCTTCCGAAAATGTTGTTTTTAAAAAGTCTTAGTGATATGGAGGCAAAATCTTCCTGGTTTCAAGAGAGGTATGATGGGAGTTATAAAAAAGTCTGGTATAACTCGACATCATCACCTCCAAAGCACCCTTGTCTGGTTTATGTATCAGGTGGACTTCATCCGGTTCAAAAGAGTGTACATCCTTTTACTAAAGAAAGTTGAATTAAAAAATAATAATAATAATTTCATTTTTTTCTAGTTTCTTTTATGATGACATTCCAGACTCCCGTACACATAATAGCACTCATAGCACATAGGATAGATATCCTAACATGGCCCCCACTCCCATCAAAACTTTCAAATTGTCACCACTCCTCATCCAACCACACCCATCCGATCACCCTTCATCTCACGGTCATAAATCCATCCACGTATCCCCTCCACCTGCCTTTGGATTAACCCATACACATTGTGGCTCATCACGCTTCCACGTTCCTTATTTTCCCACCGTCCGATCAACTCTCATCCAACGTCCATTATTCTCACTCTCTCTCTCTTACCAATATCCTCCCGCCCCCTCTCTCTCTCTCTCTCCTTCCACTTTATTATTATTTTATGACGTTTTACTACAAAAATTTCATTGAACAATTTATATTTCTCTCTCTCTCTCTAGAAAACGTATATAGTTTTCTCTATATACAAAATGCAGGATCAAGCAGCAACAAGTTCTGTTGCGGCTAGTCTACCGTCTAGTAGTGAACGCTCTTCTAGCTCTGCTTTACAACCTAACGTTAAGGAAGGTTGGTTGGTTTGTTGTTTTTCTTTTCAATTTGCTTGTTTTTGTTAAATTTGTTTTTTTTTTCTTATGTATTTTTTCATTTTTTTTCCGTAATAAGCGTGGTTTGTTTAAGATGGATATACCACATGATCAGTTTTGGGTTTTCCAAATCGATTTACAGGTTTATGTCAATTTTGTATTACTAGACCAATTAGTATTGTATAGAAACTAGTTCTGTAGTATTGGTATTTTATTAGACGAAATAATATAGTATAGTAAGCATTTGCTACCGAATACTACAGTGGCGAAGCTAGAAGATAAAATCGGTGGCGGCAGGGCTCAAATTTTTTTTTTGTATCGGTAGTGTCTAGGTAGGGGCCGAACTCAATCTATATAAAAATTACCTATGAAAATCGCAAACTTCTACTGTTAAACCAAAACTGGTGGGGCCGGGCACCCTGGCCCTCACTAACCTTCGCCATTGCGAATACAAGCACCGTACCCATATGTACTTAAAGATTCGTTATTTGTTATCCAAATACATATAAATAGAAAAATTAGTAACAATCACGAGAGGCGAGCTCAATATGTATAAAATTTTCGGTTTAAAACGCGTAAAATTACACTACGGAGCAAAAAAAAAGGGGACAGTTTGCTTATAGGTTTGGTATGGTACCGATCTCATCCGTAAAAGTAATTAAATTAAATGTGTATCTCAATGTAATAGGGTGGTCTAAATAAATAGCATCTCATGTAACCTCAAATTACATGTTTACAATCTAATACAATCACAATCTTTGTTTATTTTGTTTAATAAAGTTTATAGGTTATGTGAATTGTGATGATAGGAATGGAGAGTGATGAGGAGATCAGAAGAGTACCTCAGATGGGAGGTGAGGCTGCCGGAACGTCGGTATCGGGCCGGGAAACCGGGTTGGTTGCAGTGCAACCGGACCGGGTTCATGGATCTGCTGAAGGCACACGGAAAAGAGGGAAGAACCCGGCTGATAAAGAAAACAAGCGTTTGAAGAGGTATACATCTCATACATAGTCAATGTTGGTCCTAATAGTTTAATTTAAATAAATATACAAGTGCATAGTAATTAAATGAGACAATTATGTAACATGATAACTCAATAAGTGTTCAATTACATCTATAATTTATTAGGTACATTGCGTTTATTAATAATGGATTATAGTCTGAATTATTTAAATAAGGGGAATTGGAATTAAATAATCCCAACTTTGTCGGGTAACAGCAAGATCTTTTAATGATGTTTTGGCTTCGGTGGGGTAACAGGTTGTTGAGGAATCGGGTTTCGGCTCAACAAGCAAGGGAGAGAAAGAAGGCATACTTGAGCGAGTTGGAGGTACGAGTGAAAGAGTTGGAGAAGAAGAACTCTGAGGTTGAAGAGCGTTTGTCGACTTTGCAAAATGAGAACCAGATGCTTAGACACGTATGTCTACTATCTCATGATTTATCGTTTATGTTTGTGCTTGTTACAACCTTAAGAATATCGAGGATTTGATTGATTTGTTGTTATGCAGATACTGAAGAACACAACGGCCGGCATGCAAGAAAGGAAGTAGAAGTAGATTTAGAAGTGATTAGAGCGTGTATTAATTCAGAATTAATGTAGTTAGGAATGCTAAGGGATTATCTTTTGTTGTATGTTGTATGTTAAAGGAGCATAAATGATGAAGATTATGATTGTTTAAGACCTATCAATATGTTTAAATAGAAAGATGATCCTTACATCTTTAATTTTTTATAGAGTAACGACATATTTTGGTCTTCTTTCGTGATAGCAATTATCCGTGATGTGGTTTTCCATAGGTGTCGTTGAGATGGTCTTGACGATCCATGTTAAGGACCATGTTACCTGCATGCATAACTTTGGTACAAGTTTGTAATTTCTAATTAATATGTTCTAAATCCATAATTTAGACAAGTTTGTAATTTCTAATTTAGACATACCACATTTAACGTTTGTGTTATAAATTCACTACTCCATTAGTCCATTATCTAAGAAAACTTACAAGTTCTCATCCAATTTGAGTATGACACTCATATCTAGGACTCGCCTATAATTTCCTATATTTTTTTTAACGCTACACGCTGGGGTGATGTGAAAATGGGCCGTGGAGTCCTTCCATGCCAGCCCACCACACCGTGGCCAGAGTGGAGAAGGATGTGGGGCGAAAGGGTTGAAAATATCCATCGGCGTTGGGCAAAAGGTGAGTATAACGTGGACGGTTATGATTTGCCAACAGTTTTTTATTGTTTGGCCGTTTGAATAGGGCCGTTAGCTAACAGTTAAAAAAATGTTTTTTTTTTGGTGCGTATGTATACAACATTTTGTTTATTTTTTTTAAGGACGTATGCCTCAATATCATCTCTTAATATCTTATAACCAGAAAGAATCCTAACAACCATAAATATGACCTAAACCAGCCATATGGATGAGGTGACTCCTCGAATCCTAGTCCTCCTTAAAACCAAAACCTATAATTTACGGGCAGTGCATACGACTTCACGTCATATGCCCAACTTATATCCGGTGGAATATATTGCGGATCCTACCCCCAACTTAATTTCCAAAACCTAAGCATCTACCCGTCTCAATATCAACTTCACAATATAGCGCAACCTAAGTTTCACGTGTCTACACCCGACTTTGTACCCGAAACCCAACCACAAGAAGTCGGTGAACCTGAAGTTTTACTGTTCCATGAGATTGGCTTTGGACCTTTCCTGCGCAGCTTAGAGAAGCCATAGAAAAAACTGAGGAGAAGAAAAACGTTGAAAGGGCACCTCAAAGATGGGTTGAGGCGGAAGAACTCGCTTTTGTGAAGTCCTGGATATTCATATCCAAAATCCCGTGATAGTAAAAAATCAAAACCAAAACGTTTTTTTGGAATAGAATAAACGCTTTGTTTCACCAAGAGATGAAACGAGAGACTTACCGTGAAAATGATAGTCTCACGTCTAAGTAGCGTGAAATAAACACCGACATAACGGCCTATAATTGTCACTATATCAACTGCAAGAAATCACCAAAGAGTGGTGAAACCGAAGCCGACTTCTTGTCGAGAGCGCTTATACTATATCAAAGAAAAAAATAAACAAGCTGCTTTCAAATTAATGCATTATTGGTAAGTGGTGCGCCACTAGACCAAATGGCGAACGTATCTCTTGCGAGCAATTCATCCCAATGCCTCAAAACAAGCTCCTCGTCTTGTTCGCTTACGAGTGATGCTCGCAACGAAACTAACCTAAGCGATGATGATGTCAACGGTGAAGCGGCTCGCCCATGCGGTAGAGACCGTTCAAAGAACAGGGCACCGAAAGCATCTAGTGGGGGTGTCGATTATAGCGACCATTTATCCAACACCAATGAGAATTGGAATACGTTTAGTGATCTTCAAAAACAAAAGATCGACGAAAAAATAACCTTCGGGCCGTTTTTGAAAAACAAATTGATTTAAAACAGGAGAAAGACTTGTTTAAAGAACGATGATAAGATATGAACTTCCTAGCAATGAAAAAAGAAATGCACGAATAGATGAAAACACAAAAAAGACAAAGATATAATATGTATTATAATTTCTTTTTATTTATGCTTAAAAAAACAAACGAGTTTGGTATCTGTTTGAAGTAACAAGTAATCTGATGGGCCTATGACCAAACAAACCCCTACCTAGACACACTGTATCTTACTCGATACAAGTGGTCCTATGCTGAATTATGGGTTGGTCATTGTACATGTAACATGGATACCTATGCCTTGATGTTGTCACATGATTAAAAGTTAAAACGACATGTATTTCAAAACAAAATTACATGTCTATGTATATTAAACGAATTTAGCGATTTTAATATAGCAAAATTTCAACTTACAACGTTGGCGTTCAAAAAAAAAAAAAAAAAAATTGTTCCTCACTCCACTGCCTGTTTAAAGTCCAAACGTCTACAAAAACGGATGCGCGCCGCCGCCTGGCAGTGTACTCAACTTCCGGCCAACCAAGCTCCGTCCGAGGTCCGAGCAGTGGCCCGTTACTCATACGGTACAACCCACCAGGCCACCAATGTAGTTATGCAATCAGGGACGAAGGATAAGAAGGGTCAGGGGTGGCCCTGGCCCCCCTTGTTTTCTGGCGCAGTGGTATAAATTTGCCATTTTCATAGGTAAATTGAGTCCGGGTTGAGTTCGGCCCCCACCGATTTGCCACTACCGATCGAAAAAAATTGAGTCCGGCCCCCACCGATTCCGAAACCAAGCTTCGCCACTGTCTGCAATGCACACTATACCACCATATCAACAAGTATAATCAGAGCTTAAAAAATTCTTTCCCTATTAACCATATTTCCATATGCACAAATGGCTGTCCTATGTACAAGTCACGGACGCGTTACTTCGCAACAATGGACATGGTGCTGGCGAAACATCACTAGCGAAACCCAATATATGTTCACAGTTCCATTTGCATGGTTGATTGTAACCCAAGCAACATTTTTCATGCATATTCCTTCAAATGGTGCACCCTCAGTCCCCTGTAGCACAGGGGCTTTTTTGGAATTATAACTAACCACATTAATTATTAATATATTTTTTACGCTTGGAAGCGCGTGCAGGTCCCACCCATCATCCGGGTGGTCATCCGCACCTCGGCTAAACCTTAGTGGCACCTTAACTTTGTCCATTGTAATGTTTTTAATGGTTATGTTTTCAATACACCCTCCTCTACCTTTGTGGGTTTTTATTCGAATACCGGCTACTGAGTTTCGAATGTGAAGATTTTCGACTCGGATGTTTGAAATGCCGCCTGACATTTCACTACCGATCCCAACTCCTGAACATGTTGGAGTTGTGCCCGATACGCGTCTGATAATGATGTTGGAGCTTGGGCGGGCCATGGATGTCCCGTATTGGTCCGACCCGCTTTTTATAGCTACAAGATCGTACCCACTCTCGATGTAACAGTATTCGATACAAACGTTTGTACATGAATCTATAATAAGGTATGTTAAAAGATGTTAATAACTTTTCGAATTGTAAATGAAACAACATAACATATTAACATATGTTAGTTAATAAAGCAAAAGGCAATACCTGGGTCATGTCTTTTATCACAACATTACTGAAAAATAATGAAGTAAAGCATTTAGCTTGGGATCATAATTTAGAACAGTAATACAAATTCATTAAGCTAGTTCTATCATTTTTAAGGGCAAAGTTGTCCATAAACATTTGCTTATTGTTTTCTCTCTCGTGTGTGTAAAGGGGAGGGGGCAGCCGCGGGGATGGTAACGAGAATGTTATTGGACGAGTATTGATAATCCCTGTCCCATACATGTCAGGTTTTGTTACTTATATCTAAATTCTAGTTATGTATCTTTTAATCTTATATGATGGAAGTAGTAAGTTACATTGCCCTCATTATGTTGATTACAAGTTTACAACAAAACAAGATCATGTGCAACTTTGTGTTCATCATAAAAAGAACATGTGAAGGATCATGTGCTATGTGTTTCAAGATTCATCACCATTGACATCCTAAGCAATAAAATAGATAATTAAATACTAATATGATAAATGACGGGACCCAATGTAATAGAAAAAAGATAAAATGGGCTTGAGAACAACCCCAACCCTATATAAAATTCCTTAAATTAATTAATGTTATTTTATTAAAAAAGCAAATGCATTTGGGTCCAAATCTGGATTGAGGATAAGAGCATTCTCATCCCCTTCACCAAATCTCATCCATCAAATTACACTAAAAATCACTACTTCACCTTAAAATCTTCTCTCTCCTAATTAAAATAATAATACTTTTATCATTATATTTTCTCTCTTCTCACTCACAACTACTTACAAAAATATTAAAATATATATAGGGGTGAACAGTAGTTTTTCATATTTAGGGTGGAACAGTGCTTCCACAAAATATTTTTTCTCTCATTCACTCACAACCACTTACACTCACCCTATATAATTTGGTGGACACACTCACGTACATTTGATGGATCCAATGTGAATGCTCTAAAATGGACAAAATTGCTTGATGGAGCCCATATTGTTTGATAGGTGATTATAAAAAGCATCACACTTTTCCCACTGCCCTCTCACTGTTGTGTTTTTTTTTCTTTTTGTTTCCACTTTTTTTTTTATTAATGATAAACACACTAATGTTTAACTCCTAAATTGATATATCCTTTTAAAACCTATGGCTACACAAAACTAAGTTATAAAGAAGCTTAAATAGTCATATCATATCAACCTTGAATAGTAAAGATGCTATCTTTGACTTACAAAAGTCAAAACTAAAAAGAGAGGAAAATCAAACCTGCAATAAACAGGATGAATGGTCCAAAATGGAGAATTGCGAAATGTAAGGTTCGAAACAAGTACGTTTCTTGAATTCATGATTTCAAGAAGGTGGTCTCTAGTGTGTGATGTGTACCGAGCCAGCATGACAACAGGACTTAGGCTAAATAAAGTAATGTTATTTCTTGTAGTTCAGTTTATGTTTCAGTTATGTTTAGCTTGTGTGTCAAGGAGTGTTCCTAAAATAAAGGAGTGGTGATCCATGATCTCCTCCATGTGGGTAGTGGTAATTTCCTTTATATGTAATTTGTTTGAGTATTAATGGATTATTCAGAAAATTGTCCCAAAACCTCTTCCTTAATTTCTCTCTGTTTTCCCTCTCATTTTCTGGCTGTTGAATCAGATTGATCGGTCCACATTAGTGGTATCAGAGCAGTCGTGATCCAATGGAAACCCGTAACAAGAAAACGCTCGAACAGTTCCAGCAAGAAACGCAAGACCAATTCGCAAGAGTTCATGATATGTTCCAGCAGTTAATGAACGAAATCCAAACCGTCAAACAGGACCGGCAAGATGGTGCGTCGAGTTCCGGTGGCAGGCTTGCCCTTTCGGGTGATGCGGCCAAACAATATCACAAGCTTCATTTTCCTCGTTTCAACGGAGGAGATCCCACCGGGTGGTTATACCAGGCCTCCCAATACTTTGAATTCCAGAGTGTTGTTCCAGCGGACCAGGTGCATCTGGCTTCAATCCATCTAGACGATATCGTCTTACAATGGTATTGTTGGTTCACAAAACTGAAGGGACCAATTACCTGGACGGAGTTTTCTCAGGTGTTGCTAACACGATTTGGACCAACAGATTACGAGAATCCGGCTGAGGCGCTTTCCCGACTGAAACACACGACCACGGTTGCACAATATCAGGAGTCGTTCGAAAAGTTGTCTCACCAGGTGGATGGACTTCCTGAAGATTTTTTAATGGAAAGTTACATTGGGGGTCTCAAAGATGAGGTTAGATTGGAAGTTAAGATGAAAAAACCCCGTTCCCTCATAGATGCCATGGGGTTATCAAGAATGGCAGAGGAAAAATTGAGCCTGGCTAGCAAACAGACCCAACCCAATCGATTCTCCTCCACACATTCTATGGGCCGTCAGACTTCCACCAACTCTTCTGGGATATTGGGCCCAGGCCCAACAAAAACCTTAGCCTTTCCAAGCCCCACTCCTACTCGCAGACTTTCTAACAATGAAGCTAAAGCACGACGTGAGAAGGGTCTGTGCTATTACTGCGATGAGAAGTATTCACCCGGCCATCGATGCTCCAGGCCTCAATTCTTTATGATACATGATGCTGAGGATGAAGACGAGAACGCTCCAACTGTCGACTTACCAGCCACCGATTACAATGATACCCCTGCCGAAGTTTCCTTTCACGCGATTACAGGTACTATTCACCCCCAAACGTTACGATTACCCAGCAAGATTAAGAACAAAGATGTAGTGGTTCTAATTGATGGAGGGAGTACCCATAATTTCATTGACCAGGCCTTGGTTGATCGCTTTGGTCTCGTTATTGACCGGGAGATCACGTTTGAGGTTATAGTGGGGAATCGGGAAAAGGTGCTATGTCCAGGCCGTGTTAAGGAACTTTCTCTCAGTATTCAAGGGTATATGATTTCGACAGATTTTTGGGTTTTACCTGTAGCCGCTTGTTCAGTTGTTTTGGGGGTTCAATGGCTTAAGACCTTGGGTCCGGTAAAAATTGACTATCAGAACCTCACCATTGGGTTTAAGATAGCAGGTGCGAAACATATCCTTTAGGGTCTCAAGGCTACAGAGTTACAAGCAGTGCCAGACAATGAATTAATGGGCTTACAGGGAAAAGTTTATCTCTTGCAGATTGAACCCTTCGGAGTGACTAAATCGCCAAGCCATGTTCCGTGTGTCCCCATTCAGGAATTATTAAAGCAGTATGATCGGGTTTTTCAGGAACCCTGGGGCCTTCCGCCGGTCCGATCCCATGATCATCACATACCCCTGTTGCCTAATGCCCGTCCGGTGAGCTCGCGTCCTTACCGCCAGCCTTATTACCAAAAGTCTGAAATTGAGAAGCAAGTGCGGGAGCTACTTCAACAAGGCTTAATCAGGCCTAGCCATAGTCCGTTCGCATCGCCGGTGTTGCTGGTAAAAAAAGGGGATGGAACTTGGCGATTCTGTGTTGATTACAGGGCTTTGAATGATACAACCATCAAAGATAAGTATCCTATTCCAGTTATTGATGAACTTCTGGATGAGTTATACGGGGCCTCTATTTATTCGAAATTGGACCTTCGGTCTGGTTATCATCAGATACGGGTACGTGAGCAAGATATTTGTAAAACAGCTTTTCGGACCCATGAAGGGCATTATGAGTTTGTGGTAATGCCTTTCGGGCTTACGAACGCGCCAGCAACCTTTCAAAGTTTAATGAACGACCTCTTCCGGCCCCACTTACATAAGTTTGTTCTTGTATTTTTCGATGATATATTGGTTTACTCCAGAACATTAGAGGAACATTTGCAACATTTATCTACTGTTTTGGAAATTTTGGCTACTAACCAGCTTCATGCCAAGATAACCAAGTGTTGTTTTGGAGTGTCCAAGGTCAATTATTTGGGCCATGTCATCTCCTCTGCTGGGGTGGCAGTTGACCAATCCAAGGTCCAAGCTGTGTTAGAATGGCCAACACCGAAGAATGCTAAAGGGGTGCGTGGATTTTTGGGCCTCGCGGGGTATTATCGAAAATTTATTAAACATTTTGGTACTATGGCAGCCCCTCTTCATAAATTGGTGGGAAAGGCACCCTTTAATTGGGATTCAGTGGCAGAAAATGCTTTTCAGCTGCTCAAGAAATCCCTCACGACCACTCCCACCTTGGGGCTACCGGATTGGTCTCAACCCTTTACTGTCGAATGTGATGCTAGTGGGGTAGGGATTGGGGCCATCCTTACTCAGAAAGGTCGTCCGATAGCTTACTTTAGTGCTCCATTAAAAGGATCGATGTTGACTTGGTCCACGTATGAGAAGGAAATGCTGGCAATAGTAAAGGCGGTTCGGAAGTGGAGAGCGTATTTGTTGGGTCGACCGTTTGTGGTTAAAACTGACCATATCAGCCTTAAGTATTTATTGGAGCAACGTGTTTCGACACCGGCCCAAGCCCGGTGGCTCCCGAAGTTAATGGGTTACGACTTCAGAGTGGAGTACAAGAAAGGGGTGACTAATAGAGAAGCCAATGCACTATCACGACAGGCCGAGTTCAACTTTCTATCCGTTTCACATGTCCTAGCTGGTTGGTGGGCTGAACTACAACAGGAAGTTAAGCAGGATACATATTATGATGAATTGCCGGGGAATTTTCCTACCAAAATCAGGTCCCACCTTGTGCAACGTGATGGCGTTTGGTTTCGTGGGGATGTGGTATTGTTGAGCCCAACTTCCTCTCTTATTCCTAAGGTCCTGCAACATTGTCATGCGTCTCCGAAAGGAGGGCATTTTGGGTTCCACAAAACCTTAGCTCGGGTAAAGGGAAGTTTTTGGTGGACCGGAATTAAAGAGGGGGTGAAACGGTTTATTCAAGAGTGTCAAATATGTCAAAGGTTCAAAACTGAGAGTTGCCGACCTGCTGGTTTGCTCCAACCCCTGCCGATTCCGACTCGAATTTGGGAAGATATTAGCATGGATTTTATTGAAGGGCTACCTCCGTCTAATGGGTTCACTGTCATCATGGTGGTAGTGGATCGCCTATCTAAGTATGCTCATTTCGTGTTGATTCGACACCCATTTACTGCCGCCATAATCGCTAAGGAATTCATCTCACATGTTGTCAAGTTGCATGGCATTCCCTCCACCATAGTAAGTGACCGTGATAAAGTTTTTATCAGTTCGTTTTGGCAAGCATTGTTTAAACTGCAGGGAACAGATTTATGTTTGAGTTCTAGCTACCATCCACAAACAGATGGTCAAACGGAGGTAGTCAACCAAACCCTTGAGCAGTACCTTCGTTGCTTTGCGGGTGACAGACCAAAAAAATGGGCCGATTGGCTTCCTTGGGCAGAGTTCAATTATAACACCACAACTCATTCAGCTACCAAAATGACCCCTTTTGAAGTTGTATATGGCCGACCTCCTCCTCGGGTTCTTACTTATGTTCCGGGCACTACTAAAGTTCAAGCTGTAGAGGAGTTTTTGGTTGATCGGGACAAATTATTGTATAACTTACGTTCCAATCTGATGGTAGCTAGCGACCAGATGAAGTCGCAAGCTGATTTAAAGAGGCGTGAGGTGGAGTTTTCTGTTGGGGACATGGTGTATTTGAAGCTTTAGCTGTACCGGCAGACAACGGTGGCAGTCCGTTTATCGACTAAGATTGGTCCTAAGTATTTCGGTCCCTATAAGATTATTGAACGAGTAGGACCTGTGGCTTATCGGTTGGAACTTCCCCCAGAGGCTCTCATTCATAATGTGTTTCATGTGAGTTTGCTGAAGAAATGTAGAGGGAATCCACCACTTCCAGTTTCGTCTGTAATGGGTCAAACAGCTTTGCCTCCTGCTGGGCCACAACCAGAGGCTATCTTAGAGGAACAGGTGATTAAGAAGGGCAAGTATCGACCCAAGACAGAAATTTTGGTTCAATGGAAAGGGTTTCCTCGCGAAGAAGCTACTTGGGAAACTAAATGGCGTTTTCAGAAGGCGCATCCTGACTTCCACCTTGAGGACAAGGTGAGTTTAAGCGGTGGGGATTGATGTGTACCGAGCCAGCATGACAACAGGACTTAGGCTAAATAAATTAATGTTATTTCTTGTAGTTCAGTTTATGTTTCAGTTTATGTTTCAGTTATGTTTAGCTTGTGTGTCAAGGAGTGTTCCTAAAATAAAGGAGTGGTGATCCATGATCTCCTCCATGTGGGTAGTGGTAATTTCCTTTATATGTAATTTGTTTGAGTATTAATGGATTATTCAGAAAATTGTCCCAAAACCTCTTCCTTAATTTCTCTCTGTTTTCCCTCTCATTTTCTGGCTGTTGAATCAGATTGATCGGTCCACATTAGTGTGTTTCAAAGTTCGGTTCCACCATAAGTCCCACCACATCTTACCATTTCCATCGATAGTTCCATTTTGCCCTGAAATCATTCAGAAACTACTTATGGAACACTCATTTACAAATCGTATAGTGTTGTTCAACTCAAGTTCTTTATCATTTAACATCATGATAGTGAGTTAGCACCCATTGTGAGTTGATGACTATTGGGGTCAATACCTATCATAGTTGCGCCCTGTGCGGCGTGCGCCTAGGCACTGAGGCGCACTATCGGGGCTGATTTCAGGCTGATTTCCGGCCAAATTCAGGCTAAAAGTTGGCTAAACCTCTAAAACATCTTAAATGATTTATGAACAAGTCCTAAACAACCCTATAACATCATAATGTAGCCCTAAACAAGCCTAAAACATCTCTAAAATCCCTAAAAAAATGTATTTTATACTATGCGCCTAATTATAAAAAAAAACCCTCGTTTTTTATGCGCCTTGCGCCTAGGCTCCGGGCTCAGCCTATGCGCCTTGAGTGCGCCTAGGCGCTTTGACAACCATGATACCCATAGTGAAAAAGTCAACATTTTGACTTTTGGAGTCAAAACATGAATCACTAAATTTTTAAGTCATCAATTTTGGATCATGAAATGATTCCTTTAATTGTACAAGACAAACTGTAATCTTTTTATATTGAGCATGAGATTATTAAAATTTATAATCTTCAAATAATATAAAAATATATAGGAAGGCATCCTAATAATAGGTATGATTCCCCTATCTAGTGTGTTCTCTTTTATACAATAATCCTAAAGATCATGATTTCTAGCCCCACATTAGTATTTAAATAATCTAAAGAGCCAAACAGCTTATCATGACAACAATTTTGTGGTAATGACAAGAAAAAGGTAACATCATCCTGTACCTTTTATTTTATTAGCATAACACCATATGTTCCGTGCTTAATCTTTTTCATTTTATTTCATTTTATTTTTGTAAATCTTGAGATCATGCGGGCCACTTTATGGTCAAAGAAAAAGGTTATGTATCACGTTCTATTCAAAACACAAAACCAATCTTTTTAAGTATAGAGCCGCATAAGAGCTATGCGGTTACATAACCATGTATGATAGTTAAAGGCTTGGGATATTCACACACTAGGGTTTTTTATCTAGACACTCCCTCAATGGCCCATTGAGGCCTCAACGACCCATTGAGGCCTCAACGACCCATTGAGGGCCAAACAGAGAAAATCGATGGCCCATTGAGGCCTCAACGACCCATTAAGGGCCAAAAATTGAAAAAAAGATGGTCCATTGAGGCCTCAACGACCCGTTGAGGTTTGCCAATTATTGGTAATCATTAACCAATCATTGGTAATGATTGGAGAAACAAGCTTTGCCTCAATGCCCCATTGAGAGGTGTTAATGGCCTATTAAGGCCTTAATGGTCCGTTGAGATTTTTTTTTAAAATTTTTAACTGATTGGAGAAGCCTCAAGAAACTTTGTCTCAATGGTCCATTGAGAAGCTTTGTCTCAATAGCCCATTAAGGCCTCAATGGTTCGTTGGGATTTTTTTTTTAATTTGCAAGCTTTGTCTCAATGGCCCATTGAGAAGCTTTGTCTCAATTGCCCATTAAGGCCTTAATGGTCCGTTAAGATTTATTATTATTTTTTTTAATTTTTAAATGATTGGAGAAGCTTCCTCAAGAAGCTTTGTCTCAATGGCCCATTGAGGCCTCAACGGCCCATCGCTTTTCAAAATTTTGGCCTCAATGGCCCATTGTGACCTCCACGACCCAGGTGTTCCATTGAGGCCAAAATTTTGAAAAGCGATGGGCCGTTGAGGCCTCAATGGGCCATTGAGACAAATCAAAGATGGGTCGTTGAGGCCTCAATGGGCCATTGAGACAAAGCTTCTTGAGAAAGCTTCTCCAATCATTTAAAAATTAAAAAAAATAAAATAAATCCCAACGGATCATTAAGGCCTTAATGAGCAATTGAGACAAAGCTTCTCAATGAGCCATTGAGACACTTCTTTTTTACAATTACTAATCATTACCAATCATTCCCAATGATTTGTCAATGATTACAAATAATTGGCAAACCTCAATGAGTCGTTGAGGCCTCAATGGGCCATCGTTTTCACTTTTTTTGTAAAAGGATGGGTCGTTGAGGCCTCAATGACCCGTCGTTTTTCCCAGATTTGGCCTCAATGGCCCATTAAGGCCTCAATGACCCATCCTAGGGGTGTCTAGGGTTTTTTTTTAGGATGTCTAGATAGTATCACCCTAGTTAAAAGTTAAAAATAGAGGTACAAGTGTTTCTTGGGTGCTTGCGGTTTTTTACTTGAAATTGACTATAATAAGGCAAACCTCATATGTTATAATATTATTGATAACAAAGTATCTAAGACTATCCGTTGTGACTAGAGGTGAGCAATGAATCTATCCTCTCATATTTAGCCACGTAAGCGCCCAGTTGACAAGATGATAAAGCTCTGGTTCACTAGCCTGATGGTGTTGTGGCTAGAGGTGAGCAGCAGCTTTATCCAGTTTTTATTTATTTTTTATTTTTTTAAACTTTGTTATTTTAAATTTATAATAATTAAATTTAAATTTGTAACACAAATTAAATAATAAACGTAAATTTTTCATTAATAAAAAAATTAAAAACACATACAATAAAAAAAAATTACTTAAAAGAAATAAACTACTCTTCCTCGTCGATGGGGTGTTCTTATTCCATCTCGTATTCCTTCACGAGACGCGCTTGTTCTAGTTCAAGTATCTTTCGACGAGGCATTGGTATGTTGCTAAAGTCTCTCGCTAAAAAGTCCATATCCCTCATTCGAACTTTATGAACTTTAGCTTTGGCCGTCATCTCCATTGTTGTCCTTATTTTGGTTATTTCCCCCGAGAACTCCGCATCGACTTCGTTAACAGGTTGTTTAGCCTTTGTTTTGTCCCTTCCAACGGGTCGACCAAGGGAAGACGGGGGAAGACCCTCATCATTGAGGTCAACCCCCACGTGAGCATCCGAGCTCGTAGAGGAGATGTACCCACCCGATGAAGACGTCTTGGCTCGCTTTGATGATGAGGCGACACCGCCTTCGCTCATGTCTTCAACAGAAATTAGCTTCACCCATTTGGAGCAATTACGTAGGATTCTCCACAAATAGTCCTCATCCCACGTCTTGTTAGTCTTGTACTTGCGCAAGACCTCTTCTTTCCATTCGTTACAAGTAAATTGATACACGTCAAGATCACTTGACCCACTGTCCCACTCACTCGCACTCGAGCAACGTTCCTGTTATGAAGGTTCGTAAACAAGCCCACATATTTCCTAATCTCCGCCCACCGGCCAGAAATCATATCGGCCAAACGCATAGTGCTCCCGACTTGCTCATGAAAGAGGTCTTGGATTCGTCGCCAAAAAATCTTAGCCTTTTGATAATCAGCTACGTAAGGAAATAAATTAATGTTAAAAAAATCAAATATGTATATTTAAAAAAAATACATACCCGCTTTTCGGTCCTCCGATACTTCAACCCAAGCCCGACAAAGGGCTATTTTCTCGTCTTTGATCCAAGGGGTCACTTGGCGCCTTGGTCGAATATCTTGGTCGGGCGATTCACCGCCCCTACCACCACCCCTTGCACCACTTCGGCCGGCCGTCCGTCCTCGGCCACCACCTCTAGCACCACCTCGGCCACCACCTCTTCCACCTCGCCTTTGAGTTGTTGGTGGTTGTGTATCCGGGACTAATTCCGGTGAAAGCGAAAGCGGTGGCATTTGGCTTAGGTTAACTTCGATTTCGTTCGTTGTAACATCATACTCTTCATCAAAAAAGTCCATTTCGGGTTGATAGCAATTTTGCCATTCCGAGTCCATTTTTTGTTTGCGTGATTTTTGAAGTGTAGCTTGATTGAATATTGTATTTGATTTGTTTGGTGAATAAAAATTAGTTTTTTTTTATTTAAATAGGACAACTAGCCGTTGGCTAACGGCTAGTTGACTGCCAACGGCTAGTTGACCTCGCTAACACACGCGAGCCCACTAACGGCTAGTAGCTCTCGCTCAAGCATGCTATGGATCCAGCTAGCCACGTGGAATGTTTTGTGGCTCGCGGCTAAGCGCTCGCGGACCACAACGGATAGTCTAAGTATGTACTTATTAGTAAAATTATGTCAAATTTGGGTTTGAAAAAGGAGCCATGTGAGCATAGAAAGGGTCAAATTTGCCTCTATTTTCTTAGACAATTATCTTAAAAATGTTTATTTGTAGTGGAAAGTACCTTTGATGTTAAAAAAAAAGGTGAAACATGATGGTGTGTACCTGTAATGACAACATTTGAGAGACCATTACCATGAATTAGGCTTATATGTCTCCCTCCCAATCTCTATCTACCTCTTCCATAAGAAGGTAATGGCTCAATTATAGGCCATTCTTTCATATCCTATATAAAATTTAAAACACCATCTTATTTCTTAAGCACATTTTGATTTTTATAAACAACAAAACTAGAATTGCATAAACTGGTTTAGTATTGTTTGACTATTGGTCAAATGTCAAAAACACCTTATTCATATGAACTAGTGTTGTTCAAACTTCAGTTTAAAGCAAATCATGTTGATCAAAATGAATCTCGGCAGAGCCTGTCATACGGGTGGATCTAGAGACTAGAGGGGTCCGAGAGGTCTAGTAACGCTCTACTGCCCAGCTTTTCTATTAACTAGTCATTCAGTATTATTGTTTTCTTATAGTTAAACCCGTCACAACAAAATGTTGTGTTCTTATACTTTAACTCGCCACAACACATGTTTTCTTGTGGTTTGACTACAACACAATATTGTTTTTTTTACAGTTGTTGCTACAACAAGAATAAGGCATGGAGATGGTATGGATGTCTCTTCGGGTTGGACCTAGCACCTTCCGAGCATGTACCTGCACCACGAACAACTCGTTAGAAGGGGTCCAGAGACCCCGGTCTCTGGACCACCCTCCGACGCTCAACATTAGTGATTTATCCCAAGAAATGTACATAAAAGTAAAGATAAAGGAGTAAATGAGGGATACGAAGTATGAGAGGAGGTGATGGTTGAAACCCGGCGGTTAGCTAGCAGCCGAGGCGATTTCGGGCTGCTTAACTCGATGGCTGAAAGTTGGTTATTAGAACCATGGATATGTAGACTGCAGATATGGCAGCTCCAGGGCTCCGACAGGGGAGCTCGTGAGTTCAACAGGGGAGCTTAACAGCTTTATTGTGTGTAATTATGGAGAGTTCATGAGCTGCTGATGTGATACTTTAGCAGCTCGTAGGCTCCTCTATGGGAGCTAGGCAGATTGGTTAGTGAGAGAATGTTTCTAGAGAGAGAGAGAGAGAGAAAGTGAGTGAGATGTCTTGAGTGGAGACCAAGAAAAATGGGATGGCCTTGAGTGAAGGTGTAACCCCTCTATTTATAGAGGGTGAAACCCCAAACCCTAATGGGCTTTGTAGTAATGGGCTGGGCTGGCCCATAAGTGTTGGACCCACCTTCATTATTGACCTCCTGTAAGGCAGGTCCTGTGCTAGGGAGCTGAGGAGCCGATGCAGGTAGCTTCTCTACACTAGCTTCTGGCTTTTTGGCTTCCTGGCCCGACCCTGATAGCTTCTCAAATATGTTTAGACATGGGGGTTTGGGTACCCACGTCATCAGCCCCCCAGTCATAAGTAGTCATGACGTAGTCATGGGTGCTTGTGACTTAGTAATCTTGTCTCCTTTTTTCCTACCTCTAGAAATTCATAAACTTTGGTGTAAGGTGTTTGCGCCTTATTTGTTTATGAATTTCTTATTTCGGACTCCATAATTTCTGCCTTTTCTTGTAGGTTCTACGTTTCCGGTGTTTCTTGAGAAGCTTAGAAGATGCAAAGCTTATGAGCTTTGAAACATTGTTTTTTGAAGCTTCCAAGCTTCCGGTTTTCACTTAGCTTTCTTTTGCTTGAATTTGACTTGTCGTGATTGGACGACCGAGCAAGGGATCTCCAAGAGACTAGGGACAACTTGTTGGGTGGTTACAATCTCACCCTTAGAGGAGACGCCAAGCATTTCTTGCTCATTTATAGAAGAAGTTTCTATCTCATGGGGATCGTGCATATTACATTGAAATGTTGCAAAATTTCTTGGTGATAAGCTTGTAGGTGTGAAGAACTAGGCGATGTTCATCAAGGTGGTTGGGAGACTCTACCTTCCCTATTGGAGAGGGTCCAAAAGTCAATGAATGAATGGAATCATCTTGTTGATGGACTTATCATAGACAAGCAGTGGTTGTGAACATATGTGGTGGCATGCTAGTACACGCCTTTTTACCTTGTAGAGTTCTTAGCCTTGAGGTTCATGGTAAGCTATATCACCGTAAACATCTTAGTCACGTGTCCCAAATGGGTAAGAGCTCATAGATATTTGTTTGTCAAATGGCGTAGCTTACTTTCCCAAAGTCTTTAGGTTTTTGAAGCATTTGATAAACTTTTTCTATGATAGGATTGATGAATTCAAGCAAGTAGAAGCCAACAATGTAAAAGAATGGGCTTATCTTGTGTGTATGGCACACCGTGTTGGTGATCTTGCAATAGACAAGTAGTGGCTTTGATCTTCGTATTTATCGTGTCACTACGTGTCTCTTTTTCTTATACATGTATACTAGGCTTATAATCACCTTGCCATGGTTTGCGGTAAGTTATACCAACGCGAGCGTCATATGTGCTCTCCTGGATATTCTTTGGTGCCTGATGGTAGCTAATAGCTTCATTCCATGAGCTCATCGCTTCCATCCATTAGATGTAGCAGCTTACCAGCTTGAGACTTTGAGCTTCTCTAAGTGTTGTGGTAAGCTCGTTTTATAATAGATGTGATGGAGCAAGGCAAATATGAGCAAATATGGCAAAAGAAGGAGCCTTTTGCGTACCTTATGTTGTATATTGATAAACTTTTTCCGTAACAAAGTGGGCTTATTTGATGCGGAAGTGAGTTTCTCATACTTGTAGGTTATCCTATTACGTGATTTTTGGTATATGACACTGAACTTCTTTGGTATGAACATGAACGCATATGTTGGTGAGTTTTTCATGCTAACAAGTGAGCTTCTTTCGTATAAAGGCGAGTTTATAGGTGTACGCTATTGAGCTTCCTTTGTATGGATGTGAGCTTGTAGCGCAATTTAGTGAACTTCCTTTACACAAAGATGAGCTTCTTGCGAAAGCTATTTTCTTCCTATATCCATGTAAGAGGCTTCTCTTTATCAAAATGTGAGACTAAGCCTCTTTTTATATTTCTTTTTCAACTGTATGGTACTTCTAAATGTGTAGACAGTCTTGTTATCTTAGAAGCTTATTCCCAGTTGTAGTTGCGTATCATAAGAAGGTTGAACCTTGTTTGAGCAAGGTATTGCTTGTTGAACTTGTCCATGCCTTAATGACGCCTTTGTTGGCAAGGATGCTTCCCTACTATTATAGTTGAGAGCACTCCTAAGCCGATATAGCAGGCTAATTTTGATGATGAATTTGTTGCTCTTCTAGTGAGCTAATGCATTATGATTTCTAAAGACCTTGTCATGTAAGCTTATGTAAGCTATGCATGAGTCTTGCTATGCAAATGCCTTTATAATCTTGTTATGGTTTGATGCTTTGCTTTCCGACTATATGACCTAGGAACTTCCCTTCCCTTCCTCAATGGGAATGCTCCCCTTCTAGGGGTGATGCTTTATTTAAGTTTAATGTTTGGTTGTCTTAGATCTGTTACTTGTCGTTTATAGTGTTTGCAATGTCTTTAACCTTTTGCCATGAGGTGGATGCTGCAGTCACCCATCCCAGGCTACTAAGCTAGAGAACCGATGCAATGCTTATCCTATCAGCTTGTTGGTAACCTTTCTCAATGGTTACCTATATGAGATGTTCGTTTTGATCCCAGGCTACTAGGCTAGAGAACCGACGCAATGCTTATCATATCAGCTTGCTTGTAACCTGTTATGAACATGTATGAGCTGTCTTAGTATGAGGAGCTCACCCTCTTTCATGGGTTTAGGTATTCCATCTAAAGGACTTGTCCCATGGAGTTGTGGATTGTATTAGGAACTCACCCTGTATACAGGAAGATCATTATCCTTGTTACCTGTTGAGCAGTTGTGGCCTAGGAGCTCATCCCCGTTTCATGGGTAGGTATAGCGCCGGATCCCATGGAGCCTTGTTAGGAGGGGCTCACCCTTTGATAAGATAAGTGACAAGTGGTTATGGTTGCACGAAAGAGTTTCCTTTGTTCCGTTAGCTTGCAGCTTAGAAACTACATTGTCTAGACAACGCTTTTGGATTTATTGATAGAATATCAAGATGTTATAGTAACTGAGGTTGCCTTAGGGTAGGCTATATCATGGATTTCGTATGCATGTTGTGGTATTTGACCAACTTTCATGGATCAATGTCTTGTGGGGTACGTCTTTGAAGAGCATATCTTTGTTAGTTTTTTTCATGAGTTGGGGTAATGCAATAATACATGCATATTAATACTATACACTTAAAATAATGTGGATTTTTTATATGATAAGCTTCCCTCTAAAGTTCCTCTCTTTGTGTTCACCATATGTCAAAGAGACGAAATGTCATGAGGAAATGTTAGGGAGATTCCTTTGTAGTTCCATTAGTCTTTTTATGTAAGAATAATAGCCTCTTGAGTAAGAAGGTTATCTTCTTGCGTAAGAAGGGCAACTTCTTTACGTAAGAATGGCAGCTTCTTGTGTAAGAAGGGCAACTTCTTAGGTAAGAATAGCAGCTTCTTATGTAAAAATGTTAACTTCCTATGTAAGAATGGAAGCTACTTAGTTAAGAATGGACAGCTCCTTGTATGAGAAGGTTAGCTTCCTTATGGAAGATTTTTATGTAAGGATATTAGCTTGGCATGTAAGAAGGTAGTCTTCTTTGTTGACGATAGTAAGCTTCGTACGTGCTAAGACAATTGCCTTCTAGGATATGATGGTTAGTTTTCTTGGTTTTAGATGATACTTGAAGAGCTTCATGAAAGGTCAGGGAACTTTATACTTGAACCCGTGATCAACTTTTGAAGGAGACAAAGATATCTCATAACATTTTGGACGATGTTTATGTGTAAGTTTGGTGACATTCGAGATACTCTTACGCCTTCAGCCACATTGTTTAGAATAGAGTATATGGTGATCTTCGATTGACCTTTCGTATGAGTTGTATCAATAGAGAAGGTAGTAAAAATAAGCTTTTCCATAATTTAGTAAAATTCTCTTAATCATTGGACACTTTAAAGCGCATGAGGTAGAGGTTGAGCTTGTTCAATGGCCTGGTGCATCAGCGTGGCGTTTGGTTGAAGGAGAGTTAGTAAGTAAAAGTTCAAGGATAGATGTTCACCTACCTCATAGGTAGTGAAGTCTCATGGCTTCGAGTGTTGAGCTTTTGGGACTCCTTGAACAATTCTTTAGCAAGGTGCTACCATGTGGCAAAAATATCTCCTAACCAATGCTTTTTGATGCTAGGGCAGGCTACCTCTTTCATGTTTCTTCCTTGCTATAGTGAACAATTTTTGGAAGGCTACCGTCACGCTTCCTATTGGCAACTTCTATATTCTTATGAGCAGCTTCTATGCTCCTGACAGCTGGTTGCTGCCGTAGGGCAGGTGCTAATAAGGATTCACCCAACTCTATTATTTTGTGGTAATTTGTCGCGTACATGATTACTAGAAGTTGTTTGCCACGATCCTTGGTGTCACCAAGTTGCATCGTTGCATTGGCAATTTGCTTGCGTGCTTCTTAGGTAGGCACGAGTAGCAATGCTCCCTTGTTTGGTCATTTGTTGTGTTGCCCTAACCATTGCTTGAAGCTTCTTTGCTTGTTTTAGTAAGCCATTTGTTGTTCCACAAGTAGCTTTAATATTTCTTGTGGGTTATTATGTTTCTAAGCCTCGTAGGCTTTGCGAGTATTAACCATCTATCGGAGATTGCACGCTTGATAGGATTAGTTTAGGCATATGGGCTCGTCTTTTATAGAACCTTCTTTTTATAAGGTTCCCTTAACGAGGTGTTTAAACTTTTCCATACATCGGCTAAGTGTTATTCTCTTGCAGTGTCGACAAAATGTATGGAGGTTTTGGTAGGTTGCTTCGATGATTGAGCAAGCTGCTTTAGTTAACCTTGATCTTGCCGATTTTGTTTATGCCTGGTTCTTTGTAGATAATCATGTGCAAGGTAAGTATTGTTATATCTTTTATATAAGCGGAGTCACCTGGACAGGAGAAATTGAAAGGACGATGTGTTGTTTTTTAGCTTGCTTGATAGGTTCTTTGTTGCTTAGCTGCAATAAACAACGTTCCTCCGACAGAGAAGCATGTGCCTTATTCAGACCATGATTTTGTTCGATGCTTCTTTATTCCTACCGATGATGTCACATGTGTAGCAATGTTCTTGTGACCATTTTAGCTTTTAGGGCAGGAGCCTTGACATGTGTAGCTAATCGGCATCTCTTACTTTTTAGTTCCTCGCCTTTTCGGTTTCTAAACTTCTTAATTTGTTCAAAATTAGGTACCCGTACCATCAGCCCCCAGTCATGAGTAGTCATGACGTAGTCATGGGTGCTTATGACTTGGTATCTAACCATTCGATTTTGAACTTCTCACTTATGAGCTTCCTAAGCCTCTAGACATGTCAAGCTTTCGGGATTCAAAGATCCGTATATATGAAGCTTTAAACTAGGTATTTGAGGAAGTTTATTCTTATTTCAAGTAAGCTATTGCTTTGGAACCGAATAAATGTTTCTTTGAACAAGTAACATTTGTCTATTGTTCGACATTGGATGCTTTTGCGAACATGTTTAGGCGGTTAACTTCTTTATGTGCCATGTCATTTGTGAGTATTTTGTGCAAGCTAAAGTTTTTTATCCTATGAGAAAGATAGGACAAAGAGGTGAGCTTATTTAAATGAGGTGACTCGCTTGGATTTTTATGGCTTTGAGCCAATGGTCATCCTTGTGGGATGTAATTTTTATACGGTTGCCTCACTTGTGCCTCATGATACCATGGGCATGTTACTTGATAAGGCTAGTTGAGTAGGGATTTTGTGAAGGCGTAGGAGGCTTAGTAGCTTCCGCACTTCTTGGCTTTACGAGTTGCCACATTTTTTGATTTGTGTTATGGAGGTCACAAAAACTTTTTAATGATGCATTTGTGAGCTTCTCTAGTCACCATAGGTGAGGTCATGCAAAGCTCATTTTGTTCCCATAGGGTGGCTTCACTTTCTATCTAGGAGAGCAGCTCATCTTTGCAAAGCATTGAATTGGTGTTAAGTGGAGCAAGTATACAAGGTTATGTTTTATGCTCTCCATAGTGAGTGGGTCAAGCCTTCATAATATTTAGCAACCTTTTTGATATGAGGAGGCATCTTTCTTCTTTTCCAAGTTGTTAGTCTTTTTAAGGAAGGTGTTGAGCCTGCCCTAAGCGATGTGCTCGTTCCCTTAAACGACTTTGGTGTACGGAAAAGATGTTAATTTTCTAAGGATGATTCGTCCTAGCGTTCGTCAATACTTATAAAACCTCGGATTGATTCATATGGTGAAGTATAGCTGAGCTGCCAAGCTGTTAGCTTCTTTACCTCAGCTGGAGGCTATGTAGCGTATGACATATGAGCTAATTTCCGTGGCTTTTGACATGTTTGTTTTTTGTGTCTTCCAATATATCATATATAACTGTTTAAAGACAAGCGTGGCCTTAGGAAGCAAATATCTTAGAGGTACTCAAGGCACCCTATTTATATGTGTTTTCTTTCCAAGGGTTACTTGGGTGTATGTATTGTGTTGTTTGCTTTAGGCTACCTACTTATAGCTTGTGTAGATCTGACTTTTGTCTTTTCGATGTAAAAGCTAAAGCATATTATATGACATAGGTGCGAGTTTGTAGTTGCGAGCTTCTAGCTTGTGGCCATGAGCTTGTAGCTTCTAGCCTTGGGCTTCGAGCTTCAAATTTCTAACTTCGAGCTTTAGGCTTCGATCTATGGGATCCAAGCTTTAGGTTTGTAGCATGCGAGTTGCAGCTTATAAGCTTGTAGCTCCCGGGCTGTAGCTCATGAGTTTACTTATAGAGTTGTCTGCAGCTGCCGTATGGCAGCTGGTATGAGTAGTGTACTTTTTCTGATAGCTATAAGGCTAAATAGGTGTCTATAGCTGTCATATAGCAGCTGACGCACTGACATGCGTAGTTGTCTACAGCTGTCCTGTAGCAGCTGACCTACTGACATGAATAGTTATCCACAGCTGTCCTGTAGCAGCTGATGTACTCTCTGACGCGAATAGTTGTTTAGGCTGATAAAGCTGAATGGTGGTATGTAGCTGTCATATAGCAGCTGACGCACTGACATGCGCAGTTGTCTACAACTGTCCTGTAGCAGCTGACCTACTGACATGAATAGTTATCCACAGCTGTCCTGTAGCAGCTGATGTACTCTCTGACGTGAATAGTTGTTTAGGCTGATAAAGCTGAATGGTGGTCTGTAGCTGCCCTACGGGAGCCAGCCTGCTTTACCGGACCTGACTAGCTGATAAAGTGTGTTTTTATTGTTTTTATTTATTTATTATTATTTTATAAGTGAAGTTAATGGTTAGCTTACAAGTGCATGGGTTTTTTACACGCCATGGTTACACTCATAAGTCCGTTCACTTTTACTAAGAATTTTGGGTCAAATATAGGTTAGGCTAAAAGTTGAAACGAGATGTAATGTTAGTATTATTCAAGACTTTGTTTAACAACATTTAGAACAATTGATTATTTCTTGAGAAGCTCGTTTCAACGATATGAGAAGTAAAATATTTTTACACTTTACCTTGCTTAAGCTAGTAGGAGTTTTTTGGAGCTTGTGCCTAATGTTAGTGTCGAGAGAGCGACCATGTGCTTGTATCGCATGTGCACATGAAGTGAAGTGAAGAGCTATAAATGAATGTTGAGTACACAAAGATGTAAAGTGAGCTTATATAGAGGAAGATTTCTAGCCCAGGGAGCATGACCCCGTTTAGTATATTAAGATGTAACATGAGCTCACGCAGGGGAGGACTTCTAGTTCAGGGAGCTTCCACGGGGGAGCTTGCCTTCCATACCTGCTAAGCGTTGACCCTCTTTTTGTGCACGTTTAGCACATTAAGATGTAACAGAGGCTGCCATAAGGGAAGGCTTCCCGCTTATGGTGCTTCCTTATGGGAGCGAGTGCTGACCCCCCCTTTCTATATGTCAGCAGGTGTTTTTGCCATTTTGGTGAAAGATACCACTTTTTATGCTTTTGAGGTCTGATTTGCTTTTGACTAAGCACCTTTGTGGATTAGTGTGTAAGAAAGTCTGACTTTTGACTTTTCTTACTTTTTTACTGTTCACCACTGTAGCAGGGCTGCTATATGGCAGCCTGGAGCTTCCTGGCTGCCCTATTTGTAGTTTAGATAGGCTGCCCAGCTCCGATTTATGTGATCTTCTTTTTTTTTTTACTCGTAGATCAGTTGTGGGATTCTTGCATCCACGTCGTGAATTATAGCGTTGATGATATCACTTACAATGGAGCTACGGTATGGCAGCCTGCAGCATGAGTTGTACAAAATGCAATATTTGTTGTACTAGAGACTTTAATGTTGGATAAAGTTGTTTCCTGACTTTATCATCTTTTGTGCTTTATTTTCACACACTTTTATGTGTGCTAAAAGACAAAAATGAGATAGTCAAACCTTGGGACAAGTGTACACATCTTCCTTTTTTTTTTTAAACCATATTCGGACAAGATGTACACTTGTGTTCAAAATGTTTTTATGGTTTTTCATCAATAATATGCATAGATCTTCAGATTTAACATTTTATAGCAAAGAAGTTACATGTAGCAACCGAGTTACAAGTGTATGGAACCCGGTCACCGGCGTTTTGAACGTGGAGCAAAAACGCAAACATGTGTAGGAGGTGTAGGAGTGATTTTTCCGGTAAGAACATCCTCTCCATCCTTAAGAATAAAGAACTTAGGAACATTTGGGGCTAAACCGCAAAGAGTTTCATGTTCTAAGCGCGATAGCCCCACAGTGGGCGCCACTTGTTGCTACAACAAGAATAAGGCATGGAGATGGTATGGATGTCTCTTCAGGTTGGACCTAGCACCTTCCGAGCATGTACCTGCACCACGAACAACTCGTTAGAAGGGGTCCAGAGACCCCGGTCTCTGGACCACCCTCCGACGCTCAACATTAGTGATTTATCCCAAGAAATGTACATAAAAGTAAAGATAAAGGAGTAAATGAGGGATACGAAGTATGAGAGGAGGTGATGGTTGAAACCCGACGGTTAGCTAGCAGCCGAGGCGATTTCGGGCTGCTTAACTCGATGGCTGAAAGTTGGTTATTAGAACCATGGATATGTAGACTGCAGATATGGCAGCTCCAGGGCTCCGACAGGGGAGCTCGTGAGTTCAACAGGGGAGCTTAACAGCTTTATTGTGTGTAATTATGGAGAGTTCATGAGCTGCTGATGTGATACTTTAGCAGCTCGTAGGCTCCTCTATGGGAGCTAGGCAGATTGGTTAGTGAGAGAATGTTTCTAGAGAGAGAGAGAGAGAAAGTGAGTGAGATGTCTTGAGTGGAGACCAAGAAAAATGGGATGGCCTTGAGTGAAGGTGTAACCCCTCTATTTATAGAGGGTGAAACCCCAAACCCTAATGGGCTTTGTAGTAATGGGCTGGGCTGGCCCATAAGTGTTGGACCCACCTTCATTATTGACCTCCTGTAAGGCAGGTCCTGTGCTAGGGAGCTGAGGAGCCGATGCAGGTAGCTTCTCTACACTAGCTTCTGGCTTTTTGGCTTCCTGGCCCGACCCTGATAGCTTCTCAAATATGTTTAGACGTGGGGGTTTGGGTACCCACGTCATCAACAGTGTC
Source organism: Ambrosia x helenae (assembly GCA_030844895.1). Taxonomy (NCBI): domain Eukaryota; kingdom Viridiplantae; phylum Streptophyta; class Magnoliopsida; order Asterales; family Asteraceae; genus Ambrosia; species Ambrosia x helenae. The sequence continues at coordinate 22,483,141 of CM061227.1, read as the reverse complement.
ACCCGTTTACAACACAATGATTTCTTGTAGTTTGACCCGTTACAACACTATGTTGTTTTCTTATAGTTTAACCCGATACAACACAATATTGTTGTTTTCTTGTATTTTTAACCCGTTACAACCCTTAAAAAATCATTAAACAATTATTTAAATGAGAAAAAAAAGTCAAAACTTGACTTTCTGCACCCGACGGTTAAAACTTTTTTATATCTGTACCAAACAAACCAACCGTCATGAAAAGCTACAAGTCCCACAATATATTTTGGACAAAGCCAATAAAAATTGGCTCCATGTATTGAGATACCCGGTCTCATATTTACACACCTCTACCCTCTATACGCAGTGGCGAAGCTTGAGAATTTGGCCCGGGGGGTCGGAAGTCAGCGGTCACTGAACGGGACCTAATTTTTTTTCTGTAGCTATAGTTCGGGTGATATGTTCGTGTCGGTGATTCGATTCGAGTCGGGTCGGGTCGGGTCGAGTCGAGTCAAATATTAAATACAATAAATATAAAAGTTTTAAGCATTTTTTAACAAACAATTGAACAAAGACACTAAAACATTAAAAATAAGACAAAAGGGTTGGAACCTGGATGAAGAATTATAGTTCATCCCGTCGACCTTTAAGATTTTTTAATTCTTCAATTATGGATTGGGGTGCAAACGAGCCGAGCTAAGCCCGAGCTCGATCAGGCTCGAGCTCAAAACACTTATGAGAGCTCGAGCTCGGCTCATTTACTATCTATTAGTTAATATTTTAAATAAAAGTAATATAAATAATTGGTTCGGAACTCGATAAATGAAGTTCAGCTCGGGCTCGTTTAGTAAAAAAGCTTAAATGAGTGGGTAAATATTATTAAATATTAATAAACCTAATATTACACTAAGGTTTGACGAGCCTGGCGAACTTCACATGCTAGGCTGAGCTCGGGCTCGATTAGTAAACGAATTTTGCTTTAAACTCAAGCTCGGGCTCAATAAGGCTTGGCTCGTTTCGACCTTACCCAGCCAAGCTCGAATAGCTAAGGGATAACAACTCAATTGCTTGCTCATTGAATCTACTATCCCGCTTTTGTAGTTATTGTGCTTAGTACTTTAGGATTTGAGCTTTACATTTACTTTGTTTTGGGTAAAAGTTTTGTCTTATATAACTATTATTTTTTAACGGGGGTCGAAACCGTATATACCAAAAAAATTCCATACGAAAACTATATACTCGAAACTTCTGAGCGAAAATTCGGGGGGGTCGGCCGCCCCTCCCCGCCCCTTTAATCCTCCGCCCCTGTCTATACGTCACGTATACGTATAGGGTTTATGTGGGGTTTAAGAGGTCTGTCAATGAAAATGTAGTGGCACCCTATACGTCACGTGTAGGCCTATACGTAGCGTATAAGCCTGAAATGACTCTGACTGATAGGCAATGATGCATGGGAGTTTATGCAACTCTCTGTATGCGGCGTCTAGTGCCATACACCGCTACAGAGAGGTAGAGGTGCACAAAAAAAACCGGAACCAGGTATTAAAAAAACCGGAACCGGGTATACCCGGAACCGTACCCGACCTTACCCGCCGAATACGCATAGGGTATACATTTCTATGTAAAAAACCGGACCCGGAACCGGACCCGGTTTATACCCGGTTGTACCCGGTTTTTTTAAATACCCGGAACCGGGTTTTTCGAATGCCCGACATCGGGTTTTCCGAATACCCGAAACCGGGTTTTTTGAATACTCAAATATGTATCAAGCGACGGGACTATTTGGCATTTTGATGTTGAGGCGGAACCGGGTATTAAAAAACCGGAACCGGGTTTTCCGAATACTCAAAAAGTATACTCAAAGAAATCTATAACCGCGTTATAATCATCTAAATTGCACTACCCTTCGACGTGATTGTATAAAAAGAATTTAATACCCGATATACCCGGGTTTTTTAAATACCCAGTGTACCCAGTTTTTTTTTAATACCTGATATACCCGAAACCGGTTCCATACCCAAAACTAGGGATGGCAAAAAAACCCAAGCCCGACGGGTATACCCGAAACCCGAAGCATTTGGGACGAGTATACCCGATACCCGACGGATATGGGACGGGTTTGGTATTGGAAAAAAAATATTTCGCGGGTATGGGACGGGTATGGTATTAGGTGATACCCGACCCGATTAACCGAAACTAAATACCCGTCACCCGAAATATATACCCGAATAATTTTAAGTTTTATATATATATATATATATAGGGGAGGGTTATCTTGAGAACGCTAAATATTGTGAGAACCGTGAGAACAAGTAAAAAAATCAATCAAGATCAATTTTTTTTAATACAAACCTCATTATAATCAAAATACAACATTAATAAATGAATTTTCTTTCCAAATAATTCATCTTTTCTTGCAAAAACACTTTCAAATTAACTTTTTACACATGTGTAAATGAAACAGTTTACACATGTATAAACAGCAAATTTACACATGTGTAAAAACAAATTATTTTCGTATACGTTTGAATTTTTACGCGTAAATTGTGTTTTGGGGATTGTATTTTAGTAATAAAGACAAGTGTAAAAAGAAATTTTGAATTTGAATGGTTTTAGATGTCGTTCTCACGGTTCACACGAAATATAGGTGTTCTCAAAATAACTTTCCCCTATATATATATATATATATATATATATATATATATATATATATATATATAGGGGAATGTTTAAATGAGAACACCATCTTTTGTTAGAACAATGAGAACAAATCTCAACCACTCATTTATCTTCCCTTATGTTTTAATGAAAAGGGTAACTTGGTAATTCTACCAATTTTCTTTTTCTTTTACCAGCCATCATCGTATTTTGTGGTTCTCATCTAGAAAATCATAGATTAGGGTTTTATTTACACTCCAAGATCATGAATTAGGGGTATCTTCATTTGTTTTTTGATTGGCGTTCGATTCTAAATCAACATGAAGGATTCTTTCTATGATCTTATTCCATTCCAACTACAGGTATTTTCAATCGATTTTTTATTCAACCATTTTATTTTGCCAATTTTTCAATCCCTATCATATGTATGTATTCTTCAATCGCAATTTTGATATGCTTTTTGATTCTTCTAATAGTGTGTGGTTTGAACATATTATATAGATCATATGAGGATTCATATAATGATTCCACAATTTAACATAAAATATATGATAGGGATCAACCTAAATAGATAATGATGATGATGTATTTCTGAAATTGGGTTTTGTGTTCGATGAGTTTGTGGGTAACCGTTAGATGATGATGTATTCTTTCTATGATAAAATGGGTGATGCACACAATGTGTTCGATGAAATGCTTAGGCATTGTTTTATGCCATGAGTTGTTTGGATTTCTAAGTATGCTAAAATTGGGGATGTTGAGGTGCAAGATTGGTTTTGACGAAGCACCGGTTAAGGATATGGAGAGTTTGGGGTGCTATGATTTCTGGGTATAAATCGTCTTGTTCAATTAGTAGTTGATTTTTTTGGTACCATTTGATGATTTGATCATGTTTTTTTGTTGTTAATCTATTTATGTTTATATGCTTCGTCCAACAGTAAAGTTCAATCATAAATCCAACACTAAAGTTTAAGTATTGTTAGCCATAGGGAATAGCTAATGCCCACACGCCAAATTAGTTTGAGTACTCAGCAAATTATTTGATATTCTCCATACATTATCTAACTCACTCGTTTATGATAAAGTGGTGCAGGCCTACTAGGAATGCTTGATAACGCAAAAGATGCAACAGCTACATACGACGCTTCAGCGAGACAACTAAGATGGTAAAAAACCAAGAGCAAGTTTGATAGATCATCAATGTTCCTATTGTATACATCACTAAAAACAGAAGACAAACAAGAAAGTCTGGTGATTATAAAGTCGATTATGGTAGAGAGTAGTTAGGCAGTTAGTAGTTAGTTGGTTGTCTCCTCTTTCTTGTCTATATCTAGAGGATGACTAGTATTGCATTCATTGACTTTATGATGACAATGATTTGAGAGCTCATACCATTTGTTTCTAGATTACACATTTGCAGTTGATTTACACGTGTGTAAACTGTTTAGTTTCTTTTATTTTTGTTTTACCCATGTTAAGTTGTATTACATATTTTAAGTGTTTTTCTTACACATGTGTAAATTGCTCGTTGCCATTAATTTGTTTCTGGATAACACATTTGCAGTTGATTTACACATGTGTAAACTGTTCACTGTCTTTTATTTCTATTTTACATATGTTAAGTATTACTAATTTGTTTATGGAATACACATTTGCAACTAATTTACACATGATGTGTAAACTGTTCATTGTCTTTTATTTACGTTTTACCTATGTTCAGTTGTATTGCATATGTTGAAGTGTTTCTTTTAAAGATATGTAAGTGTCTGTTTTGCATATGTGTAAATTGCTCATTGTCACTAATTTTTTTTTATGGATTACATATGTGCAGTTGATTTACACATGTGTAAACTATTCACTTTCTTTTATTTTTACTTTACCTATGCTAAGTTGTATTACACACATGTAAATTCCTCACTGTTACTAATTTGTTTTCGGATTACACATGTGTAAATTGTGAATTAAAAAAGATATTATTTGTGTATAATATTACGGATTTAAACCAAAATGTATTATGTATATACCAAAAGTATTCAAAAACTCATAAATCCTTTATGTGCGATATCCAAGATTACATAAAAAAGACAATGCATAATCCTTGACACATGGTATGCATGATAACATAAAACAAATCATAACTCAAAATTTCAACCAATCTCTCTTTTCATTTTGGTATCCCTTAAAATCCGATGCTTTCTTGACCACATATCCTCGGTGAATATTCACTTTCGAAAGTACAATCTTCGTAGTATTTTCAGGGCTTCTACAATTGACCTCCACAATGTATATTGTTTACCACTGTAAAATAAAAGAATGAAATTAAACAACATTTTCAATATGTGTAAGTAGTAGTCATACAAAAGCTTACTTACACATGTGTAAACAATTTATTTACACATGTGTAAATTGCTTAATTATATGATTGATGAATGCAATATAAACTAAGATGATTTATACATACGTAAAGATTTTGTAAGCTTAAGCATGATGATGTACACATGTATAAACTTATCTACTATGATTGTTTTATGTTACCACTGAATGATGCTTTTGTTAAAACAATATAATATAATGTAATTATTTAGCATTTTCAATGTTTAAGTAGCAATTTATGCAACAACTTAACTACATATGTGTAATCAGCCTATTTACACATGTATATGTACCATTTTTCTAAAATGTTTCTATTTAAAGTAACAAAATTACAAAACCATTAAATCCATTGTTTTTTCTTCTATTTTAATCAAATAAACCTACTGACTTACACGTGTGTAAATAACTCACTTACACATGTGTAAACTGCTTGCTATATTCTGAAAAACTTCTTGCTCTTATCCTTGTTATCTCTGGCTTTTATGACCTAAAAATATATTATTCTAATACAAGATATATTAACCTTACATGATATATCTTGATAAATTATAATATACACTTAGACATTAATTAAACACTTCATCTATAACTACTCAAACAAAAATAATCCAACAAAACCCAATCAACACTTAGACCTTAAAACTTTCATCAAACACCTCATATGCAAATACGCACATTGTAAGTAATTTAGCAAAATCAACGCAACAAACACTTAGACATTTAATCAAACATCACATATTCACTACTCAAATAGATGCAACCCAACAAAATCAACCTACCACACACTTAGACATTTCATCAAACACCTTATGTGCAACTACTCAAACCCAACTATCCCTCTTATATTGTCACAAGATCCAAAATAATATACATCAAACAAAACAAAGCAACACCAAATACTAGTTTCACATATGTAAAATAGACACAAAATCAATTGAAACAATATAACCTATACAGATCTCCGGTGAGTTGAACGGTAGTGAGGCATAACTTAGTGGTAGTGGTTGACTGAGGACAGGAAGATAAATTAAAACAATAGAACCTATACATATCTCTCTCTGGTGAGTTAAACGACGATAAGAATAGATACTTTATTTCACAAAGTTACCTAGACCGAAAGTAGAAATCTATGCCTAACAACTTGGTGGAATTTGTGCTTATTTTTTTTAATTAGATTTGCACATGTGTAAATCTTCATGTATATGATTTACACATATGTACAAAACATATGGAGATGTGCTATAAATTTATTTTTGTAAAACTATTATGCATGCAATAAAACAACAATGTTTAAGTAGCAGTTTACACAACACAACAATTTACTTTCAATTGTGTAAACAGTTTACTCACACATGCGTAAACAACTTATTTACACATGTGTAAATATTTTTAAGCATAAACATGATAATGTAAACATGTGTAAACCTACACACGCACATACGTATGATTATTTTGTTTACCACTCCTTGATGAACACTATGACTACATGTGTACACTGTTCACTACCACTTATTTGTCTCTATTTTACATATGTTCGGTTGTAGTACACATGTGTAAATTGTTTATTTTCACTTATCTGTTTCTAACTGATATACATTCAGTTGTACTACTCATGTGTAAATTATACAGTGTCATTTATTTATTTCTGTTTTATACATTTGCATCTAAATTACACATGTGTAAATTATTCCTTGTCACTTAGTTATTTCTAACTAAACATATATTCACTTGTATTACACATGTGTAAATTCTATACTTCACGTATATGTTTCTATCTTACTCATTCGCGTCGGCATTACACATTTGTAAACTGTTTATTGACACTTATTTGTATCCATCTTACATATGTTCAGTTCTGTTAAACATGTGCAAATTGTTCACTGTCACTTATTTGTCTCTATCTTTCAATAAAATCAGCCCAATAAACACTTCGACCTTAAAGCTTTCATTAAGCACCTCATATGCAACTGCTCAAACATGAGTAATTCAACAAAATCAACGCAATAGACACTTAGTCCTTTAATCAAACACCTCATTTAACTAGTTAAACAAAAGTAACTGAAAAAAATCATCACAACACACACTTAGACATTTCATCAAACACCTTATGTGCAACTAATAAAACCCAACTATCCCTCTTACATCCTCACATAACTCTCAAATTCCAACAAGATGACAATCTGACATAAAAAAAAACAAAACTATCTAAATTCAATATGAATGGAGAGATAATCTTATCATGGTAGAAAAAAATTCGGAGGCTTCAAGAAGCATGAACAATGAAAAGATGAAAATAATCTTACAATTGAGTGGTTATATGGAGAAATTGAAGAAGGTTTAATAGATGTGGATGGTGAAGAAGGTTAATTAGACTGTTGATAGACTAGGGTATGCTTAGAAGTTTTAGGGTTATTTTCCTTGAAGAAGAAGATCGAGATTACAGCAAGAAAGAGATAGGTTAAGATTTGTTATTTTACAATAGTGCCCCTTTTCATCTAAATTTAAGGTTTCCTACTCATTTAATCCCTTGTTTAATCTTAGCCATTGATTAATTATTATCAAGGGATGAAAATGGTTCTTAGTGTTCTCACAAATTTCTTTGTTCTCAAGATAACCCTTCCCTATATATATATAGGGGAATTCTAAGGTATGTTTGGTAAGGAGTTTTTAAGAGCTTTTAGGAGCTTCAAGCTTTTAAGAAAAAACTCCTACTTAATAAAAAGCCTTGTTTGGTTGAAGGGGCTGGAAGCTTTTAGGTTAGAGAAAAAGCTCTACAGTGAAAAGCTACTAGTAGTAGCTTTTAAGAAAAAGCTCTACTAGCTACAAGCTTTTAGTTAGTAAATGACACAAATACCCATTCTATTTTTAAAATAAAATAAAAACCTTATTTACAATCTTTTAATTATGACCATTTTGGTCATTTTATATATTTTATTAAAAGCTCCAGCTACTCTGCCAAACACCAAAATATATTTAAAAAGCTTCCAGCTTGCAGCTTTCAGCTACCAGCCTCCAGCTAGTTTTGCCAAACATACCCTTAGAGTTTTTTTCCCAAACTAGTGTAGATACAAAAAATATTTACCTATTTAGGTAGTTTGAAAAATATTTACCTAAATGGGTAGAATTCGAACTTTTATTAATTTTTTAATAAATAAACCAAATAACGTGACCATCTATATCCCACCCCTATTCTCCTGTTATCAGGCAGCCGTATAACTACCGGTCTTCAAGGCCACCGGCGTTCCTCCTATAATCAAGCAACCACACGGCAGCGGCAGCATCCCTCCCACAACCATCGTTCTTCCCTTTCAGGCCTGGTTCCTCCGTCCATTCGTCTCCGAATTCTATTTTTATTACAAGCATATTTCATTTTAAATCTTCTCCGATTCGGTTTGATGTTAGTTTTTAGATCATATCTGCTTCCGCATGTTCACGTTGATAACTATTTTCTTAATATAATGATATTGTTTTAGGCAAGACAAAAAATTAAAATAAGGTTTATTGGGCAACTAAGATGCATGTGATGAGGTACCATACACATTAAATTAAAGAATTGATACAAATACGAATTGAAAGAATCAAACTGTATTTCTTAGATTTTGTATTTGATTGATTTAAAATGCAAATATTTTGTGGTTGAAGTTATTGGAAATTTTTTGTTTCGTAATGAATTTTTCTAGAATTTTGTTGCAGAATTTTTGCTCTCTTTTTAGCAGCTTCATTTTATTAGAATTTAGTTGAATCATTGAAGAATTTTTGCTGTCATTTTAGCAGAATTTTTATAGAATTATCGTACAATATTTTTTAACTTCTACAAAAAATAATCATACCATATTTTTGATGAATCTATGTGTTCTAATTTTATTTTCTATTGAATAAACAAAAGAAAATTATAGATTAGGTAAAAGTAAAAGGAAAAACAGAAATACCCATTTAGGTAAATATTTTTCAAACTACCCAAATAGGTAAATACTTTTTCTATCTACACCTATTTGAAAAAAAACTCACCCTTTTATATGGTTCTGATTGTTCCACGTATGGGACTTTGAAATTGATTACAAGGTTACTTTTGGTATTTTTGTTTTTGTTAGTGTGCTCCCTCACAAAAGTTGAAAAAGTCTCTCTCACTTTAAACTAGTACTCTTTCTCTCACTCTCTCATTCTAGAAAAACAACCCCTAACCTTCACATTATCAAAACATTCTCTCTCTTTTTTAATTCCGGATCTCCTTACAAAATTAAAGATTTCATTACATTTTGATTTTGATTAGCAAAGATTTTATCATCTCCACAAAGTTCAAAGATTTTATCAACTCCACGACCTTCACATCTCTCTCTCTCTCTCTCTCTCTCTCTCTCTCTCTCTCTCTCTCTCTATTTTGTTAATTTTTACACCACCTAAATTCTCACGGGGGTGCTAAGACATAGGTTAGAGGAGGAGGTACGATGGAGGCAATTCCGGTTTGTTGTCGAACAGGTACGATGGTGAGATCTGATTTGGGTTAGAGGCGGAGATACGATGGTGAGATCTGATTTTATCAACTTGGTAGGGATGGTATGACGGTCAGTCGAAACAGGGGTGGTATGAAGACTTTTTTATTCTTTATTTATGTTAGATCAAATTCAAAGAAAGTTGTTTTATAACTTTATTCATGAGCTTTTTTTATTAATTATTTTTGGACGCATTTCTGTACATGAGTACCATTTATGTGGCAAATTTTGTTAATCTAATTTATGATGTATGGTACTGTAGTTTGTTAGTGAAGATATATTTTAATCATTGGTTTCTGAAATTTGATCATCATATGTATTTTAATCTTTAAGCCGGTTGACGATAATGGGTATGACGATCGGTGGAAACAGGTTGAGTTATTATTGGTGATTTAGAAGGTTGAACAGCGGTGACGAGACAATTATGATTGTGGGTTTGCGAGAACATACGTTTTTGTTGTGGGGTATAATTTATTATATGTTTTTGTGATATAAATTTGTGAAAACATATGTTTTTGTTGTTGGGGTATAATTTATTATATGTTTTTGTGAGATAAGTTGTGAAACATATGTTTTTGTTGTTAGGTTATAACTTATTATATGTTTTACAACGAACAAAAACATATGTTTTTTACATCTGTTGTAAAATACAAGTTTTAGGACGAACAAAAAACATATGTTTGTTACGTCTGTTAAAAAAACAACAAAAAAACATATGTTAGAATCGTAAATAAAATAACATAGAGAAGAGATAGGAGAGAGGAGATAGGAGAGAGAGAAGAGATGAAATATGAGAGAGAAAAGATGAAAGAGGATGAAAAAGGAGAGAGAGAAGAGATGAAAGAGGAGAGAGGAAAGTAATTTTTGACATTCTTGCCCTTTTGTACTTGTTGGTATTAACTTTTTTATTAAAATAATAAAAAACAATTACAACCATAGATCATAGAGAATGGAGGGTTAAGATGGAGGTTTTCAAGGTTTTCTTAAGTGGAAGGGGTTTCCAAAATATCCTTCCCCTATATATATATATATATATATATAGGATAAAGATCAATTAGGAACCAAGGTACTAGTTAGGAACTTAGGAACCAATCTGAGCCATACATCTTTTAATCTTGATCTAAGGGTAGGATGGTAATTGAACAATTATGATTTATATTTTAATTAAAAAAAAGTTTTAAAAATGGAAGTTAATAAATACACGTTTGATTGCATTAATCTTTTTTATAAGAATTCATAACTTCCTCCTAATATCACTCAATTGCCTTCCTCCAATCTCTCAACATCACGTACGATCGATTTTCAAAGAGAGAAACAATAGAAAAAGATCCGGCTCCATCGATTAAGATAAACAAGTGATGGATAATAATCATATACATGAAAACATTCAATCAGTTTCTCACGATATTGAGGATCATGATACACAATCACAACCTTTTTTGCTAAATAGTGTTGAGAATCAAGGTATTTGTGTATTTTTTTTTTAGTTTTTTAATTACTTTTTGTTCGCAAATCAAGTTTTTGTGATTTGTATTAGGGATTCAGTTTTGCGAAATAGCAGTTTTGTATTATACAGAGCACTTTTTTTACGTACAAAATTTTTTTTTACGTACAAAATTTTGGAATTATACACCGGTGTATAATTCAGATCATGTTGCGAAATAGCAGTTTTCGAAGTACAAAGAGTTATACGGTAGTGTATTTTTTTGCAAAATAATTGGACTTTACACTGATGTATAATTGTTGAAATATGAATATACAATGACGTATATTTGTTGAATATTATGGTACAGTACAATGTTTTTGTAGTACTAATTGGACTATACACTGATGTATAATTGTTGGAATATGAATATACACTGACTTATAGTTGTTTAATGTTATCGTACAGTATAATGTTTTTGTAGCAATGATTGGACTATACACCGATGTATAATTGTTTGAATATGACGATACTAAACACTGTTCTATAGCATCAATTTTATTAGGGTCTGATGTATATTGTATGTATACACTGATGTATATGCTAAACAACCTTTTTCTTTGTTTCAGGTTACTCTTGATAAGACCAACCTATCAGTTTCGTGTGAGTGCATGGAATATGAATATACACTGACGTATAGTTGTTTAATGTTATCGTACAGTATAATGTTTTGTAGCAATGATTGGACTATACACTGATGTATAATTGTTGGAATATGAATATACACTGACGTATAGTTGTTTAATGTTATCGTACAGTATAATGTTTTTGTAGCAATGATGTACACAAGAAACGCACAAATGATATTAGTTGTGTTTTGTCAGTTACAATGTATACTAAATAACCTATTAAAACTCAAATACCAAAAGACAATGATTTACTCATTATACATTGATGTATACCTGGTTTAAATTTGATACTGTTACCTATTTGTACAACTATAAAGCATAAACAAACCATTCCACTTCAATAATTGCTGATGTATCCAAAACAAAAGAAATCTAGGCGCATCGTTCAAAAGTTTGCAGGAATTACAAAAGTTGTAGGAAAATAGCAAAAGACTAATCCATCAAAAACAACAAAAGACTAAACCACATAATAACATTCAAATCAATTTTTGCCTTTTCAAACGTGCAAGCTGATTCGCCTCCTCCATAATACGATCCCGCTCTTCATTTGCTTCTGAGGACATACAATTGGGTAAAAGTCAATTCATTTTCCGGTTTACTAGAAACTTTCGAACCACCTGTATACACATAATAGTAAAATTAAACACCAGTGTATAACATAAAATATACATTAGTGAATAATATACAATATACATCAGTGTATACTTGAAGATATACATTAGTGAATACTATACAATATACATCAGTGTATACTTTAATTTTATGCTATTGAACATTGTAAGGTAACATCATATTTATGCTGTTGAACACATAATTGAATAATTCAACATCAGTGTATAACATAAAATATGTATTAGTGAATAATGTACAATATACACCAGTGTACCATCATATTTTGACCAAATATACACTGTACCATTATACTGAACAGGTATACATTAGTGTATAGACCACTTTGCTGATATAGAACCATCTTAAATAGTGTATACTGAAGTTAAACATGCTTTTAATCATATAGTCAATTGTATACGCCAATGTATACTTAATCCATATGGTACCCATGTGCATATTATATATACACTGAGGTATATTGGTGTATACAATTGGAATATCCAAAACCTAACTAAAATGTTGGTGTATACAATTGGTGTACACTCATAAAGTCTATTTTTTTGTATACACCAATGTATAGTTAATACATATATTAGAAATGTTTACATTCTATATACACTGGTGTATATTAAAATTATACTACAGTCGACGATCTTCGATTAAAACCTTACAATGTTTTAATAGGGTTTCAAATACCTTTTTTTTATAAATCAACACCAAAGAATACTTTTTAAGGCATAACAATAGTGTATACTCAAAAATAAACTTGCTGTTATTCATATTATATCTTTTATACATCAATGTATAGTTAACACAAATCCTACATCCGTGTATATTGTGTATACACAGGTGTATATTCAAAATACACACCTAAAATCGAATCCCCATCATCCTGAACATATTTTACTAGGGTTTCAAATACCCCTAAAATCGAATCTCGATCATACTAAAACTTTGAACCTATTTATGAAAGCAATTGGATCATATTTATCAAACGTAATGGTTATGAAAACAAAATAAACCACGATTGATTAAGAATAACAATGATATAAACGACGATTGATTAAGAATAACAATGAAATATCGCACCTTCATACATACATGTATATGATTTGTTGCTCTTCATTCGATTTCTGCACATCAAGATCGCTAATTATGATATTATTGTGGTGTTTGTCAGTTATAATGGATAATAAATAACCTATTAATAATCAAATACCAAAAGACAATATTACCCCTTGATTTAATTAAAAAGTTAATTAATGTTTAACATATTTACCATAATGCCATTGAAGATGGATGGATGAGATTGGTTCCTAAAGTTCGTAACTAAGGGTTGGTTCTCAATTGAACCCTACCCTATATATATATATATATATATATATATATATATATATATAGAGTAAAGATCAAATACAAAGTGTTTTTCGGTAAGAACTGTGAGAATCAAAGGGGGTAAAAAAATTATTTTTTTTTTAGAATTTTTTTTCCCATGTGCTTAAACATACTTTCTAGATGAATTAAAAAAATTAAATTTTTTTTTAAGTGTAATTACGTCATTAAAGTAAATACATTAGTTTACACTAGAGTAATTATGTAATTCCTCTACACGTAATTACTCTACACCAATTTTTTTTTAACTTTTTAATACTATAATACATGTTTAACAATATAGGAAAAAAATTTCGAAAAAAATAAAAATAAAAAAAAACATACCCTCCTTTGATTCTCACAGTTCTTATCAAAAAACACTTTGTACAGGATATTTCCCCTATATATATATATATATATATATATATATATATATATCTTTTCTTAACTATTTTTTAGTAATGTTTCATTCTAATAGATTCATTATTTGAAGAATAAACTTTTCGTCTAAAATATATATATTCTAATAACATTATTATTTATATTTATATGCTATGAAATATATAAATAGTTTTCAAAATTCATACTATAATATATATTTACATATTAAATGTTTAAAAGATTATTATGGTAATGATAATATATATGTTACTTATTACAATTTTATAAACTTTAGATTTCTTAAAACATAAGACTATAAAAGAAAATAAAAATATATATATACATGCAAATACCAACAGGTATACCCGATACCCGCGGGTATGCTCTATGCCCGACGGGTAATAACCGACAAAAACCCGACGGGTATGGTATGAGATTTTATAACCGGGTATGAGTATGGTATTAGTCAAACCCGACCCATACCCGACCCGTTGCCATCCCTACCCGGAACCGGGTATTGAAAAAACCGGAACCGGGTATTGAAAAACCAGAACCGGTATACCGGATATGGTTTTTTTATGCTAGGAACCGAAACCGGAACTGAAACCGGTTCTTTCAATACCCGGTCGAAGTAATATCCAAAACCGGGTATTAAAAAAACCCGATTTGTGCAAACAATTTTGAAAGTTGCGTAAATACCGGCACCCTAAAAATTAAAGTAAAGTGCACGGATGGTCCCTGTGGTTTGCACAAATTGCAGAGATGCCCCCATCTATTTTCAATGGTCCCCAACGTTGACATTTTATAACATTTTGGTCCCTACCAGCTAACGTCGTTAAGTTTTTCCAGTTAAGTCATGTAAAATGACCAAAATACCCTCACCATATAAAAAAATAAAATCCCCTTCTACTTCCTTCTCCTTCCACCTGTGCAAACCACTATCACCATCACAATCACCACCCCCTCTTCAAACCACCAACACCACCACCACCACCACCTCCTCCTCCAACGACCACCACCCTCAAACAACCGCCACTGCAATACCACACAACCTCATAAATCAAACGAACTCATCTTCTCATCCACCCCGGCAAACACTAGTAGTAGTGGTGGTGGTGGTGGTGGTGGTGGTAGTGGTGGTAGTGGTAGTGTAGCGGTAGTGGTAGTAGCGGTGGTGGTAGTAGCGGTGGTGGTAGTAGCGGTAGTGGTAGTAGCGGTAGCGGTGGTGGTAGTGGTAGTGGTGGTAGTGGTAGTGGTAGTGGTGGTGGTGGTAGTGGTGGTAGTGGTGGTAGTAGTAGTAGTAGTAGTAGTAGTAGTAGTAGTAGTAGTAGTAGTAGTAGTAGTAGTAGTAGTAGTAGTAGTAGTAGTAGTAGTAGTAGTGGTAGTAGTGGTAGTAGTGGTAGTAGTGGTAGTAGTGGTAGTAGTGGTAGTAGTGGTAGTAGTGGTAGTAGTGGTAGTAGTAGTGGTGGTAGTAGTAGTGATGGTGGTGGTGGTGGTGGTAGTAATCGTAGTAGTAGTAGTGGTAGTAATGGAAGTAGTGGTAGTAGTAGTAGTAGTGGAGCAAATAGTAATAGTGGGTTAGTAAATTCATCAGGTGCAAGATTGCATCCACCTGCAAATTCACAACCCTGCAAATTTCTCAATATTATTATAAAGTGCAGCTTTACACAAGCAGAGAGATGTAGCAATTGGTTCCTACAAATCCCAACCACTTCACAGATTTAGAAGTAAATGGGTTGGAGAGGCATACTTGGGTTCGACTACGGAATCGTTCAGGTTCCTTTAGGACAAGATATTTCCGACCCTGAGCTTGTCGCTGCCGTTGCTAACGCCGGTGCTATTGGCATCCTCCGAGCTCCTGATTGGGTCAGTCCTTGTTACTTCGTTTCAATTATATCTCCCTTTAATAAACCTATCACATCCCATCCACTATGGACGTGTTTGGTGAGGAAAGGGATGGTTGGTGGTGTTGCAGGTGCCAGGTGGTGGTGGTGGTGGTGGGTTGGTCGGAGAAGAAGAAGATGGTGGTGGTGGGTTGGTGGTTGAGGGAGACAAAGATAGAGATTATAATATATTTTTAAAGAGGGTAATTTAGTAATTATACATGAACTTAACTGAAAAACTTAACCTCCATCCAAGTCAGGGACCATCGATAAAACAAAATACAAACCACAGATCCCATACGTGTAATTTTGAAAAGTTGAGGAGCAGAGTTTAAATTTGGGCAAACCACAGGGACCATCCGTGCAGTTTACTCTAAAAATTATAAAACCAACAAACTAAAAAAGTTAATAATATGTGAAATTACCTCAGAGCCCAAAATAACAGCACCATCTTCAAGAAACAACGTAAAATCACTGGGCCCCACCTCTCCCTACAAACCTCGTCATCCACGTCATCGCTGCCGTAAACGCCGCTGTGTTTGACGTCACTCTGTCACCCACACCACCAAACTCCATAATCGACCTCTTCATCGCCCTTACTGGCACCGACCCGCCACATGAACCCGACCCGGGAGAGGGAATACCCGGATAGGAAATGGGTCGGGTCGGGAACTCGGATTGGTTATTGGCTGTGAATTAGATGGTTAGAATGATGATTAAGTTGAGGAGAAACAGGGGAAGGGTCCATTATGGGTTGTTGTTGTTCATGTTCATGTGCATGTATGTGGTGTTTATATGGTGGATTGGGTGATTGGTTTAGAGGTTTTGATGTGCAGAGTATGTGTATAGAGTGAGGAAGAAGACAGAACAGGGTAGGCTTAGGCTTAGATTAGGCTCAAGTGTTTTTTTTCTTGTTTTTTTTTGAACGGCAAGTGGTGCAACCGAAGAAGCCATGAGAAATTGCTACCTGTCAATCTAACCAAACCAAGATTAACCTAATTAAACTATAATTAAACTCAATTGCAGTTAAACCTAAGGGAAAATCAGTAACCTAGACTCCTACAACACTACCACCAGATCCAAAGCCCTCAAACGCCCCAACACAGCTCCAAATCGTAGATGACGACATGAAAAAGCTTTGATGCTTTCAGTCGGAAACTCGTCACTCAACCGGAAAACCAACTCGGAAACGTCAAGATGATCCGGAACCCCAACCGGAAATACAACAATTGGTCGGAAACTCCCTTTCTTTAACCTCAGACAACCATCATTTTTCATCGAACACCTCGCCAAACCCAACTCTACTCGAAAACCCACCACCGTACTCTGCCGTCATCGTCTTCAGCTCTGTTGTCTAAGGATCGACTCCTGGTCTTGATTATTCTTCTTCCCCTGTTTCAACGGGGCCCCACTCGAGCTCTTACAGCCAGAGATCCTTCGAACAAAGGCTTTCGAACCGATCCTTTTAATAGGACGGTCGAAGTTTGCTGGCGTGGATATGAGGATCAGGGTGAAAGGAGGAGGACACACGTCGCAAATATATGCAATAAGACAGAATATTTCGAAGGCGTTGGTAGCTTATTATCAGAAGTTTGTGGATGATAATAAGGCAATTTAGAGGAAGTTAAAAGTTTGAGGAAATGGATAATAGAAAATTGTTGAGGAAAGGGTCATTGATGTATGACAATGGTACCTTTCTATGGTGCGTTTAAAAATTGAAAGGTGTGTTTAAATAAAAATACAAAAGAAGTTTTAAAAATTGTAACGTGCATTTGTTTGTACAATCAGTGCGTTTAAAGGAATAGACAAAAGCGTTTAAATATTTGTAACGTGTGTTTGTTTGTATACTGCATGCGTTTAAATTTTGTATGTGCGTTTAAATTTTGGTTCGTGTGATTTACAACAATGTGCGTTTGTTTTCAAAAGGAAGTGAATTCAAAGGTGCGTTTAATATTGGTGTGTGTGCGTTTAAATTTTTGTAAGGGCGTTTAAAAGCCCCTGTTTTCACCACTTCATCTTCTTCGTCTGCAACTTTTTTTAACCTAATTTTTATGTTTAATCATACTTATTGAAACAAAACCCAAAGTATTTGACAACTATTCATAATTGTATGTTTTTCGTATGATTAATTGTCCCAATGTGAATCTCTGTTTTTCTAATTTTTTCGTTTTTCGTTCATTGTAGTTGGATGTTTTTTTTTTTGTTTTTTTATTGTGTTGTAATCATTCAGATTGGTTAATCGATTTCAATTGTTGAAAATTTTTGTTTCGATTAATTATGTTGTTACGATTTGAAAAAAAAAATTAAACGTTTTTTCCTAATTTACCCTTAGTTTAACCCAAATATGATTAGGGTTGTTAATTACCATCTTGCCACTGTCTAAATCTAATGGCTGAGAATGCTTCTTACGTTTTGTATGTTAAGGTTCTTTGTACGTTATCTCATGAAAAACTATCTTACAATCATGTTTGTATTACACATATTAATAAATTTAATGTTATATAATTAGTAATAAAAACGTTATATTTGATGAAAATATATGTATTGCATGAATAAATAACTTATCTATTACACTTATAGAATAAAATATAATGTAATTTATAAACATATACAATTATTAATATATATATATATACTTAAAAAATGCATATTGACGTGATGGTTATAATTTATAAGATTAATTTTTGAAACATTATTTTTTGGGAAAATGGATTTAAATACTCCCAACTATCGCCTATTGGCGGATAATACTCCCAACTTTCACTTTGGCCAATAGCACTCCAAACTTTCAACTTATTTTCTTTCATCACTCCCAGACTTAACGACGTTAGTTTTTATCCTACGTGGCTAACCGAAGCTGACGTGACATTGCTTAGGTGTAAAAACCAAAACTTCTATGTGGCCAAAATATAAAAACCAAAACTTAAGGGAATTTTTGAAACTTTTTTTTTTTATAAATCCCACCCCCTCTCTCTATAGTGACAGACCCATCCCCATTTTCTCTCTCTAAACCATAACCACCCTGACCGGCCACCACCCTTCACCTTCGATTCACAAACATACCAAAAATCAGAGCCTGATTCATATACCTTCGATTAGTGGTTGCAGGTCGATTGGTGGTGATAGGTGGTCGATTGGGGGGGGGGGGGGTTATTGAGGTTGATGGTGGTGGTTGCAGGTCGGTTTTCCTCTCGTCTTTCTCTCTACCTCACACTCTCTCTAATTCGCGTTACCTGAAATTCTTGTAGATATCTCGTAAACTGAATATATGGGGGGACTGGTGGAGTTTTGTGAAAGGATTGCTGATAAATTAGGGCAAACCCTAATGGGTTGGGGCTGGGGTAGAACACTGCATGTTCATATCTGTGTTATACTCAAGGAGTTCGATGATAATATATGTTTTAATTGAAGAATCAAGTCAAAATAAATGGTTAAAAATTTAAAGGGTTAATGGAAGGGTGAAGGGTTAATGGTTAAAAATTACAGGTTGTTGTCGAAGGTGTTGTGGTGGTGGTGGTTTATGGGTTTTATTGGTGGTGGAAGGTGTGGTTGTTGTGGTCGAAGGTGTGGTGGTGGTGGTGGTTTATGGGTTTTGTTGGTGGTTTTGGGGACGGTGAAGGTGGTGGGTGGTTGTTGTCAAAGGTATTGTGGTGGTGGTGGTTTATGGGTTTTATTGGTGGTCGAAGGTGTGGTTGTTGTGGTCGAAGGTGTGGTGGTGGTGGTGGTTTATGGGTTTTGTTGGTGGTTTTGGAGACAGTGAAGGTGGTGGGTGGTTGTTGTCAAAGGTATTGTGGTGGTGGTGGTTTATGGGTTTTATTGGTGGTGGAAGGTGTGGTTGTTGTGGTCGAAGGTGTGGTGGTGGTGGTGGTGGTTTATGGGTTTTGATGGTGGTGGAAGGTGTTGTGTTTGTGAGATGAGGTGGTGGGTAGTGGTTGTCGAAGGTGTGGTGGTGGTGGTGGTGGTGATGTTCGATCAAGATGATGGAAGATCATGATGATAAAAGACTAATGATGTAGTTGAATAAGGCTGATGATGAAGATGAATAATAATAATAATAAAAAGTTTCAAAAATGTCTCAAAGTTTAGGTTTTTACATTTTGGTCACGAATACTAACCAGGTTAGACCCCAGTTAGTTTGGGAGTGATGAAACAAACTAAGTTGAAAGTTTGGAGTGCTATTGGCCAAAGTTAAAGTTTGGAGTATTATCCGGCAATAAACAATAGTTGAGAGTATTAAGATCCATTTTCCCTTATTTTTTTTTACAATTGGGTAATAATTTTTTATATTTTAATACTATTTATATTTTATCATTTAACATATTGTATTTTTATTATTCAATCACATTAAATATTTACCCTAATATAGTTAAATATTAAACTTACAAATATTGTACCCAAATTTAGTTAAATTAAATTTGGGAATTAACTTTCAAATGGGAATTAACTTTCATTTTTAATAACACTATTTATTTTATTATTTAACATATTTCTTAATAACTTTCAAATGGTATTTTCCCTATTATTACCACCCAACCATATCAAGTATTTACTAGCATAATTATAACAATGACAGTAGTGTCTGATTTTTCGTTTTGAACTTATCTGAACCATTGCTACAGTCTTAATCGAAAATCTCGAACCTCCATTTGATTTTCTTCTTGTCCGAGGAACATCGCTACGCAACCACTATGTCGTTGTATTCCTCCTTGTATGTTTGCAACAATTGTCACCACTATGTCATTGTGTAGGTTTTGTGAGAAACGGGAGTCCAATGATATTACAATTATGTCATCGTGTGCAAGGCTGACTCACCTTTTGTGAGGCCCTTTTCCAAAGCTAACAAAATAAGAAACAAACATAAAACCACGAAGAAACCGTAAATGACATGACTAGAATTATATGAATGATAAAAAAATAAAAAAAATAATAATAAGACTATCAGGCCATGGAGATCCGTCAGATATTTAACTAATTACTAAAGGTCTATCTTGTGAGAATCTTTATCAAGCACTGACCATGAATTTAAAGAGTCGGATTTTTAATCCCCAAAACAAAATCCAAACGTAACTTAGAAATTTCATCATGAAACCTTGATCACTAAATCAGTAAATCTTTTGGGGTCCTATTACATTGAAGGCTCTAAACTCCAGCTTCAAAATACTTCCCTTTGAACCGGCACTAACCTTTCAGTTTTGTTCTATTTTAGAACCATCTCACGTTTAGTGTATTCACTTAATTTGTATGTCACTTAATTTGTACCGGATGACGTACAAATTTAAAAAGGATAGCCATCGAACACGTAGAAGGTATGGTCGACTATTTTTTTGAACAACAAGGAATGACGTGTTAACCACCATGACACCAGGCGTTGTGACCAAGGTCAACAATGGAATAATCGGTAAAACATCGTCTCTCATTTGAGTCGAACCGGTACTACCTGTATTCGCCCTTCACCTGGATGCCACAGAAAATAACGGAGAGAGTGAAAATTGAACTCGGGTCACAAAAAACATTAAGTCTTTTCCCAACCACTCCACCACTGTATTATTAGCTGCTAGTTACCACTATTATCTTTTACATAGTTGGGTGAGACATTTATATTTTTACTTATTTTTTAAGTTGTCTTTTTTTCTAGTTACCCTTTTTCCATGTCATCATCTTTCCTACCAATTGAAATGAATGGTGGATAATGCTTCCTCAACCCAAACCCGATAAAATCACACGCATTATACCAACACAAATACTTCGTGCAAAAACAAAACAATCTAGCTTGAATCATTCAGCAATGGCAACCATCTCATCATCTTTCCTACAAACACCTAATCAACGATCACCCCACTTGTTTAAACCCCACCAAATTTCCACTAAAAGAGCTGTCTTCTTCAAGGTTCAAGCTGCAAAGCTTCCTGCAGGGGTATGTGTGTGTGTATATATATATAATATATATTCTTATTTGATGTTTTTCATTGTTTTAATGGATTTAAAGTTGTTTAATCAATTGGGGTATTCATATTCAGGTGGAATTGCCAAAATCACAGCCCAAATTTCAAGCACCGTTTCTTGGATTCACTAAAACCGCTGAGATATGGAACTCTAGAGCTTGCATGATTGGTCTCATCGGTACTTTCATCGTCGAATTGGTACGTACCGGTTAATTTAGTGCATGTTTGGCTCTCCATTTCCACACCTCTTTTAACTTATTAACTTATTCAATAAGTCATAAGTTAAAAAAAAAATGTTTGGATGACTTTTCGAAAAGTAATTTATGGAGGGGTTTTATGCTTTAAAAAGGAGATTTTGGGGGAAAAGTCATAAGTCATATATTGTGACTTATGAAAATAAGTAACTTTTGAAGGAGGAAAAGTTATAAGGAGAAATGGAAATGGAGAGCCAAACATGCCCTTATACATGTGAGAGGTTTTCACTGAATTACCTGATTTTCACCAATCCTACAGTACACTGCCACATCATTTCACTAATTCATTACCCTGAGACAAAAATTTAAAGCCAACACTACCCTTAACTACCCAACCTATAAAAAAACAAAAACCCATACCCATTCCATTTGTTGCCTACAACCCGTGAACCATACCCGTAACCCACTACCCCTGCAACCCGGGGGGGGGGGGGGTTGTCATGGGGTAGTGGGGTACCCGTGAGTTTTTACGGGTGGTGCCCCTCCCCCCTTAGAAACCCGTTTATTTATAAGGAAAATATTAAATAGTTAACAATTAATATTTAGTAATTATACTTTTTTTTTCGATAAAACATGATTGAAATTATCTTTTCAAATCAATATATATAACACGAATAGGTGAAATAAGTGTTGAACTCATAAAATTACGACACGTGACGCAACCAGTTATATATTTATTAGGCATAGATGAGCTTTTTTAAATAAAAAACATGAGTCGGACCCATAACAAGTAGAGAAAAGAACCTTATGACGACCTTGACTAACACGTTATGATATTGCCACTGTAACATGTTCTTGAGCTAAAGCTGTAATTGTTAACCATTTGAATTTGTTTGAGCAGATCTTGAACAAAGGCATACTTGAGATGATCGGGGTGGAAATTGGCAAAGGTCTTGATATTCCCCTTTGAGAAGATGAATTTAATCGTTTAAATTGCTCATATTTTGTATATTTTCGATATTGTAAGCTGTAATATATCGGATTGAAATTTACACGGATGTTATTCATGAATTTTGAGGCAACAATCCAATGGAAGTTATTAATTGGGGCGGTGATACGGTTCATCCACCGTAAAAGCCGTTGACCCACTATCACAAAGTCAAGCTCCATGTTCTAGTTAGTTGCATGTTTAATTCCCACGTAGTATGCATGATAGTAATCTAGTCAGTCCATGTTCTCCACGTCCTTTCACTTTATCGCATGCATTTGCACGTTTACGTTTCTAGTTGTAAGCCTATTTAAGGCCACCATGTTTGTTGAATGAGAGTAGAACAAAAATTGCAGAAAACTTTTACGTTTTGTTATTTACATATACTTTATTTTTGTGGGAGACCGCCGATCTCGAACTCGGTATATATCAGGCGGTATTAAGAAATTTGTATTGAGCGTTTTGTATTAAGCAAGATCATCGTCTCGTATGATTCAAAGTAACTTTGTCTTGTTAGGATGTTAGTGGAGATATCGGGTTACCTAGTGGTACCAACGTGTATATGGAAATGTATTTCTCCTAAAGTGATTGAGGTTTTTAGTCGCATATTGGGCATTGATATAGATTTTAGAGTTGATTTAGAGAGTGTATGCTGGGTTCCTTTAAAGTGCAAAATTTTTCTATGGAGAGCCCAAGTGGATAGGATCCCGACAAAGAAGGCGCTGACTCGTAGGAATGTAAGACTCGATAACGAAACATGTGTATTATGCGACTATGAAGATGAGTCCCCGGATCATTTATTCACTGCGTGTGTTGTGGCTTGCGAGGTTTGGAGACAAATAGAGAAGTGGTGTAGGATGCAACCTATATTTGCTTTCGGAGTAAGTGATATGCTTGAGTTATATAAAACGGTGACAGGGTGTAAAACAAAGAAGAAGATCACACACGGGATTATAATGATGACATGCTGGGAATTTTGGAAAACAAGGAATGATAAATTTTATAACGAAAAAGAGGTTAACATAAAAGAGATATTGGCCAGTGTCAAGTCAATGTCGTTCTTCTGGTTAAAAACTAGAGCCAGGATAACTAATCTTACTTGGAATGATTGGTGTAGATTCCCGTTGTATATGATGTAAGTGTTTAGGTCGCGGTCCTTAATTTAAGGGCTTGCGTTCTTTTTTAATGATAGTTGATGTTTAAAAAAAGTTACCCCTTTAAAAAAAAAAACCATGTGTAGATAAAAGTCCAAAATATAAATATAGATAAGATTAGTTAAGGAATCACTATTCACTCCCTGTATTATTTCCTACTTTACGAAATCGGATGTAGTACAAAGATTGATACAAATCTAAAATTCCCCTTAAATTATAAGGATGTTGATCCATATAAAGCTTTCATCGTAACTTCTCTTAGACCATCTATAGTTACAAGTTATTATGTTTAGGTTTGTCGCTGAGTTCAAGAAGTTACACGTTTGATGTTAAAATTAGTGTTTTCTAAAGAAACCATAAACGTTCTCTTGTGAAGTTCTCTTGTTTTTGTAGTCAAATGGATGATTACTATGTGCCAACATACATATGCATTTGTTATCTTGTAGATACTTTCCGGCAAGTGCTTTTATAACTTACTATGTTTTTGTCCAAACAAACCATTTTAAGATTCATTGCATCACCCAAAACCTTAAATCGATGGCATTTAACGTTGAGATAATCGCGACCCACATCGTTAAACCATCAAACCCCACCCCGGACCATTTGAAGACACATCATTTATCACTTTTAGACCAACTATCCCCATTAATCTACCCACCAATAATATTCTTTTATGACGTAAAACCAGATTTGAACCTGAGACCTCGACTTAAGACGTCATTGTCTAGAGTCTTGTCATCATTTTATCCGTACGCGGGACGTGTGAATGGGGATGTTTTTGTCAATTGCAACGACGCTGGAATCCCTTATTCCGAGGCGGTCATTGATTGTTCTTTATCGGATTTACTTAAAGAGAATGATTTGAGTTTGATGAGTCAATTTGTGCCTCTAACTGAGGAATCCATGAACTTTGATCAAACTATTCCGTTGTTGGTCCAAGTGACCACGTTTAAATGCGGTGGGATCGCGATCGGGGCGTGTTCTTCGCACAAGATTGGAGATGCTGCGAATTTCTTCACGTTTATTCGCGAATGGGCGAATGTGTCATTAACGGATACCCTGGTTTTGGTCCCCGAATTCAATATCTCGTCGCTTTTTCCACGGCTCGGTTTCTTGAATTTCGACACGGGAATCAAAATCTCAATGACCGAAAAGCTAATTCGAAAGAGGTTTGTTTTAAGCGCATCGAGCGTATCATCGCTTAAGGCGCAAAACACCCCCTTGTACGCGCGTTCAAGCCGTCACCGCACTCCTTTGGAAATGTACAATGAATGCGGTCAAGAATTCGGCTAAGCTGAACATGACGTCGTCCATCGCAATGACTCTTGTGAACATGCGGGGCCGGGTCAACCCGCCATTATCACCAACCTCTTTCGGCAACTTTGTCGGGTCCTTTCTCGTCGAGAAACAGTTCGACAACGAACCCGAGACCGAGTTAAGCAGTTTGGCGGGCCAGCTAAGAGACGGGTTTAAAGATTTTTGTAATATTTACATGAAACAAGTTCAAGATTCCAAAGACGGTATCTTTGCAATCTTGAACTATAGTAAAATGATTGGTGAAAAGTTACAAAGAAATGGAACAGAAGTGTTCACATTTAGTAGTTGGTGTGGATTCCCATTGTATGACATTAATTTTGGATGGGGGAATCCAAGGTGGATTAGTGTTACAAATACACCATTTAGGAATGGAATCATGATGATGGATACTAAAGAAGGGAATGGAATTGAAGTATGGGTTACTTTGGAGGAAGATGTCATGGCTATCTTTGAACAAGACCATGACTTGTTGGCTTATTGTTCTCCTGGTCATGTGACAATGGAAACTAAAATGTGTGTGGGAAATTAATCTATTTTTAGGTAGGGTTGTTTCAATATTAATAATTGTTAGATAGAGTATAATAATTTGTATGATTATACAAAGCTTCTTGTTAAACTATGAAAATGTTTGAAGTTTTGGTATCCTACAAATATGCTCCTTGTGTAAGCTTGGAGTCTTGGACAATAAAAAATGTAACCATATAGTTGTTATTTCACCCTTTGAGTTTTTCCTTTCAAGGAGTTGATCTTTCATTTCAAATTGGTATCTCTCAACTGGAGGAATAAGTGAATAACCCTTTCTCCTTTTATGACAGAGATTGAAATGGATGAATTGGACTCTTTCTAATTGGGAAATGAGACTGATTCAATATAAGATATATAATACTCAAAATTGGTTCAATAAAATATTCAATACATGTGAGATCTAGAGTTTAATGTAACTAGAAATAGAAATGAAAAAAAAAAAAACAAAAATAATATATATATATATATATATATATATATATATATGAGTTAATAGCCATTTTCGTCCCTGAGGTTTGGGCCAGTTTGCCACTCCAGTACAAAAGTTTTTTTTTTTGCAATTCCTTCCCTGAGGTTTGGATTTTTTTGCCAAATTCGTCCTTTTCACTAACCCAGTTAAAAAATCTCGTTAAGGTCAGGGGTATTTTTGTCTTTTTACCTGACCTTTTATTTTTTAATATTTTTTTATCAAATGGGACCCACCTGTAATTTATAACACAATAATGGATCCAAACAAGCAGCCCATTAATCCACTGCACAACCATCTTCCCCAAATAGACTCTGAATCTAACCCTAACCCCTTCAATCAATAACCTGATAATATTACAACTCATAATACTCCAATCCTCCAATAAACACAAATAACATTTCAAATCTCAATCTATTTCCACTATCAACCCTAGCTAAACATTTACACCACAAATTGAACCAACACAAACCTTTGCATTCTGTCTTTCCATCCACCTTTTCTCCTCACGTGACTCAGCATCCTCAAGATCATATTCATCAGCATGTGGGAACTCTCTCCAACTTTTAAACCCATACCAAAAGTCATAAAACCGATCGACATCATCAAGTGGCCCAACCACCACATCCACTCACTGCAACCTTCCACACACACCTGACCCATCTACCTCCTTAACCGGCCCATCGTCCCCCAACCCCCTGTTCTGAACTCAATACCTCAATCGCCTTAAAACGGTTCTCGATTTCATCTTTCTTTGTTTGCTTAGCAGCTTCAGTTTCTTCTAAAAGAAGAAGAGCAGCCTGCTTGTTCGGATGATGCTTCAAAGCTACTTCACGGTAGCGTTTTCTGGACGGATCTGTATGTTCCGGCGAGGTACCGGAGTTAGGTCTAAAGTCAACGGTTGTTAGATCTGTTGTGTCTGATGATGGTCTATGGTTGTCTGAAGAGGAGATATTGGTAGATGAAGGGATGGAGAGAGGTGGTGTGCATAAGGTTAGGGTTTCAGGAAGCTTGAGCTATGTTTCTTCTTTGTCTGAGAGAGAGAGAGAGAGAGAGAGAGAGAGAGAGAGAGAGAGAGAGAGAGAGAGAGAGATAGAGTGAAAGAGAGAGAGATATAGGGTGGGGTGGGGATAGGGTGGGGTGGGGTGGGGTAGGGATGGGGTGAGGTAAGATTTTAATTAAAATTTTAAATTGTAAGTAAAAATACAAAAATACCCTTGATCTTAACGAGCTTTTTTAACTGAGTTAGTGAAAAGGACGAATTTGGCAAAAAAATCCAAACCCCAGGGAAGGAATTGCAAAAAAAAAAACTTTTGTACTGGAGTGGCAAACTGGCCCAAACCTCAGGGACGAAAATGGCTATTAACTCTATATATATATATATATATATATATATATATATATATATATATATATATATATATATATATATATATATATATATTCTAAATACTTAAATGGGTTAACGGGTCAATCAGTATTTTTGAGGGTATCTCTCCTCATAGACATAAAAAAAAAAAAGATATCTAAACAATATCTTAAACGATCTTATAAAAGGTCACACAATATTTAAGGGTCTGTTTGGTATTAAGTAATGAAATGGATGAGAAAATAGAATGCACGAAGTAATGGAATGGATCATTACTATTCAATGTCTTGTTTGGTTGACATGTGAGGACGGAATAAAACATTATTTTGTGTTATTTGGTAGGAATGAAAGAAGAATGAACTAGTGGTGGTTGGTGGCGGTGATGGTGGGTGATATGTGGCGGTGGTGGATGGCGGCGACGTTGGGTGGCAGAGGCGATGGTTGGTGACGACGATGGTGATGGGTGGTGGCGACGGCGGTTACGGATTAAGACGGTGGTAGGTGGTGACGATGGTGGTGGGTAGTTGTCTTGTTAATAAAATGTGTAAGAGTGGATTTAATTGAAAAAACCAAGGGATGGGTGGAAGATTTTGAAGGAATGGTATGCCTTGTGGAATGAGTGATTTCATTCCATTAACCAACCAAATACACTATTTTTCATTACCTCGTAATGGTCCATTCCATCCCCTCTTCCATTCTATCATACAAAACTCTACCTTGGTATGTTTAAACGGCGGTGGAATGGAATGGACCATTACGAGGTAATGAAAAATAGCGTGTTTGGTTGGTCAATGGAATGAAATCACTCATTTCACAAGACATTCCATACCCTCAAAACTATTCCATCCATTCCTCGTGTTTTTTTCATTACACCACTCTTTCACCATTCATTAACAACACCATAATCGACCACCCACCACCACAACCCACCACCATCGTCACCATCCACCACCGTTGCCGTCACCACCCACCACCGTCGTCACCACCCACCACTGTCGTTGCCACCACCCACTACTTTTACCCACCCACCATCATTACACTGTCACCCCCCCGCCACCCCGCCATCCAACACCACCTAACGCCACTCACCACTGTCACCCACCTGCCACCACCCACTGCCGCCTCTACCACCTGCCACAGTCACCAACCACAGTTGCCTCTACCCACCACCACCCACCACCGCCACTACTCACCATCACCTCCACCCACCGCTACTTGCCACAGTCACCATCCTTCACCGACGCCGCCACCTACCGCCACACATCACTACCCACCATCACCGCCACTAACCACCACCCACCACCGCCGCCACCAAGCACCGCCACTTCTCACCATTGTCACCCACCCACCATCACTGCCATCCACCTCCACCTGCCACCATCACTACCGCCACCGCGCCATGTATCACCTCCCACTATCACCGCCACTAACTACCACTCACTACCGCCACTCACCACCAATTTTATTCATTCGTCTTTTCCTACCTAGCAAACAACACAAAGTAATGTTTTGTTCCATTCCCACATGGCAACTAAACAAGACATGGAATGCTAAATGATCCATTCCATTCAATTCTATTACCTTATCTACTCCATTACCTCATACCAAACGGACCTAAACGTTAATGAGTAAATTGCATGATCCATATGTGGTTTGTGTAGATTTTGGTTCTGGTCCCTAAATATATTGTTTTCTTTCAAAGATGGTATCAGGGATCATTTTGCCTTTTTTTTGAAAGGTTTAGATCAATGGAAATCCTTATACAACCCTAACCTATTGGTCTTAAGTTCGAATCCCTACCCACGCACCGGTGTCCTCCTTGACTAAGCTCAAACCGTCACGGGGAATTTTTTTGTGGTGTGCATGGATCGAACCTGTGACCTCCCCCCAGAATGGGAACCCCTAAGGGAAAACTCACCCTACCTCAAACCAGCTGAGTTGGATATCTTTGGCATCATTTTTTTAAATACTAGACTTGAACTCCTTGGCTATTTTACTCTTAGATGTTAAATTGTAATTAAAAAATTAAATAGCCAAAACTCAAAAGCTTAAATCATAACTTACAAAGAGCAAAAAAGTAATTTCACCAAACCCGCGAACCACATTTAAAAGTGTTCAAATAAATTAAATCTAGGGTGAGCATATATCGGGTCAGACTGAAAATAACCGAAAATTGAACCGATAGAATACCAGAACCGAACCAATATTTAATAGGAGGGTTTGCAATCGGTTCTAAATTATTAACCTTTTCGGGTCCGGATCGGTTCTGGTTCAGAAACACCAGAAAACAACAACAACAACCTTACCCAGTAAATCCCATAATTAGCACAACTAAGAGTAGGGTCTGAGGAGGGTGAGATGTAGGCAAACCTTACCCCTATCCTTACGGATAGAGAGGCTGCTTCCAGAGAGACCCCCGGCTCGACAAACAAAAACTACCAGTAAACAACACTAAAAACTAATGAAGAGATACTGAATTTATATAAACATTGAAAGTGTCATGTATTAGAAACAAAGGTATATATGCCATAAAACAATATAACCCATATAGAAACACCAGAAAATCGATGTGTATATGGTGGACCGATTTTTGTAAATAAATAAATAAACTACAATTCATATGGCTCCAGGGTCACACATATAACATATTCATTCATTGAAACAACCAAAAATCGATACATGTTGCTTTTCAATAGCTAAAAGAGTATTTAATATGATCTTTGTTTGATACAACTTGCGTCCAAAGTCAATTCCCAACTAACAACATCAATCACACACATATTCTATTCTTTAATATCACGGTCTCAACTCTCATCTTTTTTTTTTTTTTTTTTTCCATTTCTTTAATAATTATAAAACCACAAACACAACAATTATCAACCAATAATTTCAATCTGTCTACTCACTACAACCATCGACCACGTATGTTTGTACAATAACCCATGCACTATCCATCAAGTATGAAATAGGTACATGTTTCAAAGCATTTATACTTTACTGAATATGCTAAACATCATGCCATCTAACTTCTATAACCAGTTCATACGAAAACAAGATCGAACTAAGTAGAATTGGGTTTAACATACCTTGTCAAGTTACAATCAAGACGATTAAATTAGTCATCATGAACGAAATGGCTATGGATTTGATCACCCCTTGATGAATTTGAACTTGTTAACTGATTTCGGGTTGTTGATCCGGGAACCGTACAACTGACGGGAACAAAACCGAGACCGATCAGTTTTCCTGGTCTTTGAGGTCGGTTATGAGGTTTTAATACATTCGGCTATCGGTTTGGGTCGGGTCTGGTAATGGACGGGTCAGTTCTTTGGATTTGCTCACCCCTAATCAAATCCGTAAAATTTAAAGCTTAGTGATCAAATCCGCAATTCGGCCCAAACCAGCTAAATTAGGGATGAACTTGGTGTCATATCGTACCGAACCGATCTCAATACCGATTTTCATCAAAACCTGGTATTGATACCGATACCGAAAATATACGGTGTGATACGGTACAAGTAATTAAAGGTAAAATACCGGTTCGAACTGATACTAATACTGAAAATCTCCTAATCTTGGTGCTAAAAAATAAAAAATGATTAAGTATCAATAATTTTTGTATGGGTACCGTTTCGCTATCGGTATTTTCTCCCGAAATGCTCATCCCTATACTAAACCATTTGTGTAGTATCATTTTATACAACCATTATGCGGTGAGAATGAAATATAAGACTGTGCGTTGTGGCCCGTGAGCGAAATACCGCGAGCCAGCCAACGAGCCACGTGGCTCATGAACACGACAACTGCCACGCGCTAACAGGCCCGCGAGCGAGCAGACACGACCACGCTCGCATCCGCTAACGGCTCCTTTTGATCGTTTGAATTTTTTTTTAAATTACCATTTTACATTTTTATCAATATATATATATATATATATATATATATATATATATATTTATCTTCTCCATTCTTCTTCACCTTTCATCTTCACCTTTCATCTTCTCCTCATCTTCTTCTCCTTCTACAACAAATTGAAAATCCTTCTCTAAAATCATTCAAAATCATGGTGCAATGGATTGAAGAGGGGGAACTCGCGTTGATAATTGTGTACAATCAAGTCCACGGCGACGACGCTTCGACGAGTCGTGGTGTTCGAAGTCGCGGACTGCAGTGAGGTAAAGTGCTAGTCGAGTTTGGTAACCTCGTTTGGAGAACCCAATGTACATGTGATTCAATCTCCCACAAGTACGGGGATCTCAAAACGAAGTATAAAAACTTCGAACGAGAATATAAAAAGTCTTTAGGGATCTCCCCGGCAAAGAAGAAGACGTGCTTATAGCTTTTACTCATGTCGAGTATCTTTCTAAGGCTGAGCATAATTTTCATCATATTTTGGCGTGACAAATGTTATGCCCAGCATTAAGTTAGGTATTATTTTGTTTAGTGTAATGTTTTTTTTTAAATTTAACTAGTATTTTGCCGCCGCGCGTTGCGGCGGCGAGCTGCAGGTTGAAACGTGCGGTAAGACAAAGAAGTTTAATGCAACCACATTTGCAGCACTGATTGTTATTAGGCCGTGTATTAAAGTCTGTGATAGCACACTCATTATACCAAAAGAACACATTACAATACTAACACAAATACTCAACACAAATGATGACAATGTCGTTGTCTATATAAGAAGATAAATTTGGGTTCCATTTAATCACAAATCCATAACCATATTCTAATTCTCCATGGGGTGTTCATGAATGTCTAAACCAACATAACTATCCATATAATTTATATTTTATTCATAATACTTATGATAGCAGTATGGACCTTTGACTATGGGTTTTGAACATCTTAAATTATGCCTAACATTGTGCTTATTATCCAGCAAACCCAATTTGTCTTCAAGGAATTCAGCTCTATTTATATTAGTAGCTTAAAAACCGAACAAAGGTGCGCCATATGAGCACCATAGCCAAATAAGTAGTAGATTTTGATCATGCTATTTGCCACATAGCCAAACAGGCACACCGTCGCCGCTTGCCAGTAACCCAAAATCAAGACCTAGATGTAAGAACTCATGTAAGATCAAACCCAAGTCCCAATATATGAGTAATGATTTGCTTTAAAAACTAAACGTAAACAATACCTGGTCATACCCTTCTGATTATAGCTCTACAAACCCCAACCCCACCACCAACTTTTGCCCCTACCACCAAACACCACCACCGCCAACGACAGCAACTGTCCCGCCCAACACAACCATCGGATGTAACGTCCACCGGTGACCGCTTGGTCACCATCACCGAATAAAAAATAAAGAAACGTTTTACGTCGCCGAAGAAGAGGGCAGGAACAACTCTCCGTCACCACTCCCCCGATTCACGACAGCCGCCCTAACGGTTTCATCGGCCACTGCCATTACTCCAGAAGCGGCGCCATCAACCCGTATCTCTTCTTAGGTGAAGGCTGGGCGGATGAAACGAACCCAATATGAAGAGAGAGAGAAAAGAGTTGAGATGGAGAGAGTAATCTTCTGGGTAGGGGAGAAATGAAGATGAAGAAGCTTTTGATGTGTGTACAATATTTAAAGGTAAGAGTACAACATTCTTATGCGCAATAAACTTCTTAAGCACAACGTACAACACCCTAAAACATAAACCATTTGTTATTTAATACTATATATAATGTAATGTTTTTAATATTACGTAAAATATTAATATTTTTTATATTTATTAATGTTTAAAAAAAAGGCATCGCTCAACTTGAGCCACATCAGGATTGAGCCTTTACTCAATGCCATGTCAACGCCACTTGTCAATATATGATAGGACTCAGCTTGAGTTGCAACTGATAATGTAAGGATAAAAAATGTCTAATCAATAACTTTGAAGCTAAGGAAAACACTAAAAATAGTAAAGCAAAGAATATAAAACTCTTTTAGACTCCATACACAATACAAGCTCCAAATTTACCAAATTAACCACTAAAACAACTATCATGTTCTAACGGTTTGTTACATTCTCTCTCTCATCCTCTTTCATTTTCTCGATTCAGTTTCCAATTTCCTTATTATTATTATTATTATTTTTGCTGATTTTCCAGGTCACTCGTCCCTCAATTTGATTTACAATCGATCAGTTTTATAGTTTTAGATGCAAATTCTCAGATCAATTTGCAGTTACGCCTGCAATATTATCGAATTCATGGGGTCAGTTTTCTCTTCTCTTCTCTTCCTTTATTTATTATTATTTTTTTTAATTGCAAAATTGTGTTATTGGTCAAATAAATGATTCAAAACTATTGGTACTGTTAGCTGTTTAGTAAGAGAGACTGATTTCAGACATATATACATAACTAAATATATATATATAAACAAAAAGCTACCAATAACAAATAAGTTGATGGTGAAAATTTTAGTAAAAATAGAAACATATAACAACAAATAGATCTAAACACTGTGTGTGTTGTATGATTAATTGAAATAGCGTTGCATGTTTAGAAATACTCACTCTTGTGTTTACATGTATGGATAATCAATCCTTTTGATATGTTGTGCAAATTGTAGAAGAGATGGTTTTAAAAAACGGGTGAGGCGTGCGTCTCGAGGCTATAAGAAAACGAATCTGAGGTGGCGCCTCAGGGTGTTATTTTGTACGTGCGCCTCATAGAGCTGAGGCGGTAACTAAAACTGCGCCTCATGTGCGCCTCATGGGTTTTCGATGTTTATTTTTGATGTTTTGAACCTTTTGTGTCAATTTCAAGCATTCCATGTGTTTTTAATATTTGTTTTTGATGAATCTGATGACGAAATGAGTTAGTATTTCATTTTTTATAAAATATATAATATTTTTATTTATTTTTTAATTCCGCCTTCCCGGTTCGCCTCGAGGTGTACGCCTCGTGAGGCAAAGGGAAAATGCCTCGAGGCACAATTCCGTACTTTTAAACCATAAGTATGACATATTGACATCACTTATGCGTTTTGGGCGCATTGGTTGTGGATGAGATGAGAACTCCATAGTTAAGCGTGCTCAAGTGGGAACAGTCCTAGGATAGGTGACCACTTAGCTACGCCTTTTTCATTAGAATTTAAGCTAAAAAAAATGCCACGTTTTGGGCGTTTCATTGCTCGCTTTATGGTGTGATGAAAAATGACAGGTAGATTGCGTCTCGGGTTTGCCTTCCAGTTTATGCGGTGCTTGTTTTTATGTTGTGATAGAATCCCAGTACTAGAAAAAGAAGGGAAGCATATGAAATGTTTGGTTTATGTAACTTTAAGCAGTAGCGTAGTCAGGATTATGTAACTTGTCAAAAGTGAATTATTAACAACTAACAAAATCGTTTGGAAGATAATAGAATGCTAGAAACTCGTGATAATTTTGTTATTGTGGGGCCCTTGTGGAGTTGCGGGGAAGGTTGTAGATAGTAATCTCTGGGTCACTGGGATGGAGGCCCTCCGAGTTTTTGATGGCTCAATATTCACTCTTTCTCCAGGGACCAACCCAACATACTCGGTATCTAAATAGACTAGCGCCCCTCCCCCTCCCCCCCCCCCCTTTTTGTACACAGATTCGTCTCCGTCTTGGACTGGAGTGGAGTCCTTGAACTGGAATTACTTAAAAAGCGCATAAGATGAGTTGAGAATAACCTGAGCCAAGGAAATGTAAATTGGTGGAGGTGCTTCGACATGAGTGATCTTATTCTAAATAGACTGTTTTTTCCAGTATTTATTGGGTGGTTAACTGTGGTGGTCTTGTGTAAAATGGGAGATTTGTTATAATGTTACTTTTATAGCTCTTACTGCAAATTTGCTATCATATATCTTTGGGTCAAGTTTTTAAATACTGCAATATGGAACATTGTAAATCCGGATTAATATAATCCAATTTATGGTATTTTGTCACATATTCATAGTTGACTCACCTGTATTAGCATGCGAGGATCATTGAGCGTCACTCTTAAAATCTTTAAAATTTGGTACATGATTACTTGACTTTGATCTGTGACATTTTTTAAATCATTTTTATGGTTGTAAACCTTATTTGCAACAGAACAGAGGGTGTCTTGGATGTTGTACAAGGACTTCATTTGTAAATACTGATAACAAGCCAACAGAGATCCAGGAAAAGGCCAACTCACTAATAGACATAGTTATTTAGAAGATTTTTGTAGTACCAGCACATATGATTTGGATTATAGTGTACCTCAGTCTCTGATAAGTGCTTCATCAACAAGCATTCCAGCAGCGGATGCCCAATGTAGTTCCGGCAGCAATCCTTCAGAATTTGTAAACCGTGGTATGTTTTTCAGTTAATTCATTTTGAAAATCAATAGCGCCTTTTTGTAAAATTAATAGTGACTTCATCGCTTCCAGGTCTTCTACTTTGGAACCAGACTAGGCAACAATGGGTTGGAGATAAGGCACCTGACCACAATAAAAAATCCCGTCCGTCTGTTATAAGGTCAGTAATTATATAAAATGTCAACCACTTCTAAAGTATTTTTGCTTGAACAAATTCTTACATTTATTTTATATGTGATGACTAAATGGCTCAGTTTTAAAAAGCGCACCTAGGCGCAAATCCGTGCGCCTTATGTAACCCTAGGTGAGCAGTGTACGAAAAGCGCAAGAAAAAAGCTAAATCATATATATACCTTATTTGTATCTATATTTTGAGTAAATAATGCTAAAAACCTATAGCATATATAAAAAAATTATATAATTGTCTTGCGCCTCGCGTACGAAAAGCCCACCACTTTTGCGCTTTGCGTCTCGGTTTTAGACCTCGTCGCTTTTGTGCGCTTTGCGCTTTTTAAAACCAAGCTAAATGGTACATGTTAGATTTGAATTTGAGCATCAGTGTAGGCAACTAAACTCAGATAATACTGATTTCATAATTTCATCTGACGGTATTGTTGTTTAGTTGGAATGCAACTTATGATAGTTTGCTTGGGACAAACAAGCCTTTTTCACGGCCCATCCCTCTACCGTAAGTCTTCTTTCCAATTTTGGAACATGAAGTAGATTCGGTTCAATTTATTATAAAATTAATAACGAAAGTGACGTTATTTATGCTGTCAGGAAATGGTAAGTTTTCTTGTGGATATCTGGGAACAAGAGGGATTGTATGACTGAGCTGTTGCCAAACATAAGATATGTTGCTTCTTTAATAGTAATGCAATTATAACCAACATCTGTCTGTTATTATGTTCATATAATATGACTGCGAAATGTTCGCTTATATATTGCTGCTTTAGGGTGAGCAGCAATTGCAGTTGAGAGTGTAGTGGTACAAATCTATTGGTTTTTTTCGGTTGAAAACTCGCAAATTTTTGTGCATAATTTTACCTAGAAAATCACTTGGAAGTTTCTTGATCTTGATGCGTAAGTTTTGTTATTCTAACTGTTATACAAATTGTTTGACTGCTAATTGGCTATTAATTTGGGTTCTTTGGGTGGATTGGATGCAACACATGATGTCGGTTCCAGGGTACTAAAATAACGGCCGAGATGTACTCTATCCTTAAAAGTAATTTCTACCTCAGTTGTTCAATCAAACATTGTGCAAAGGTTTCGTGTTGCATCGCTTCCCTATATACAGTGAAGCAAAGGGTGTAAAGCCTTTAGACAATGTACTTCATGGTGATGAACTGATTGAACTATCAAGTTATTAAGTATTTAAAGTAACTGATGAGTCATGCTTGGATCCAACCATGATTGTTAGAGCGATGGTAGCTTCTTCATCAAAATACCTACACACATCAACGCCGATGAGCCTACCCGCCGCATACACAGGGAAGGAGGGGTCTTTTAGAACCGGTTTGAGAATTGTTATAGGTAGATATGATGAACTTGTGAGTGATTATAAGTCGGTGAATGTAGGACATAAGTTGTTACCTATGTGCTTAGGCAGTCTATATATACTTTAAGATCCCGTTGACAAGGCATTGGACCCTCCCTATCTAGACCATAAAATATTGTCACTTTCAAGTTGATTATTTTGTTATTAGTGGTCCCCGTATTTGTTAGGATGTCGATCTGAAGGTGATGACAACTGTGGCCTTGGGTAGTTAAGGACAAATTTTTCGGTGTTTCGGTCAAGGACCGAGATACGAAATTTTTGAAATTTCGGTGGTATATCGGTAATTTTTTTTTATAAAGCTATTAAGAGTGCAGGATACATGAATCAAAATAGAGAACATTAAATAATCAAATATTCAAATCACAAGTCTTGAAAATCTTCATCCGAATCCACATCAATCAAGCCATCTACATCAGCTATGGTAATATCTTCATCATCATCTCTGTAGATGTTTTATTGGATATAGCTGATTGTTGTGCTCTTGTGTTTTATTGGATAGGGTTTGAAGAATTAGGTTTTAAAACATGGGTTTTAGTGGGTTTCTTTATGGGCTATTAAAAGATTTAAGTTTTTCTTTAGTTTGGCCCATAAAAACATACAAACCGGTAAACCACCCTTTCCACCGAAATATTGTAAGTCAAATTTCGGTCAATTTCGCCGAAAATTTCGGTACCGAGATTTAAAACGAAATTTTAACCGAAATTTTATGGGACCTCCAAAATCCGAAATACCACTGGTGTACCAGTGGTATACCACCGAAATTGACTACACAGCTGTGGCCCTAACTAACCCCGACGCACCATGTTATCCTACCTGGATCCATTCCAAGGGCCAGATTATTCCACTTGAGGTGTTATCCTTTTGGTAGTTCAGATTGGTTAGATTTATCATATCATGCTTCACTGTTCTTTCCCTTTGGTTCGGATTTATACGTTTTTGGTGGATGTTACTCCTTCATTTAGCAATCCTTTATACATGATGAAGAAACAAAAATCTACCTCTAGAGGAATAGGCAGACCAGCTTCCACAGGTGAGATCCTTCACTAGAACGAATGACTTCCTTGGTGGTGATGACCTGAAAAACACAATCTCCGGTGTGGGGCGACCGCCTCGAATCCAGAGGATTCTACTTAGCAGACACAAAAACGTGGTCGGCACTAGTGTGTTCTTCAGGGGTTTTCTGAATCGCCTACTCAAGGAGACGAAGTGCTCCTTAAATAGGTTCCACACGGGCCTCGACATTCACCCTTAACCTACCCAGTGGGCTGGAGCCCGGTTAAGGGCTTGCCTCCACATCGGCCCATAGTTAGGCCCAATAAGACATAGTATGTGAGAAGTATGAAATCACAGAGGACAGTCGTACCGTTT
The DNA here is from genome assembly GCA_030844895.1 of Ambrosia x helenae. Classification (NCBI taxonomy): domain Eukaryota; kingdom Viridiplantae; phylum Streptophyta; class Magnoliopsida; order Asterales; family Asteraceae; genus Ambrosia; species Ambrosia x helenae. The sequence continues at coordinate 22,444,105 of CM061227.1, read as the reverse complement.
TCTCTGACGTGGCGTCACATGATTGGTCACAGGTCTGGTCGAACGTGATTGGCCATTGAGTGTACTATTGTCCCCTCTGCAGGCCCTCGTTAGTGGAGATCCTTGCTGAGGTGGTCCCATGCATTCTTATTGGTTGATACGTACGGAAAACGTACTATTTGTCTACAGCGGGTTTGGTCTTGGACACGTGTGATTCCCCTGTTGGTCGATCGTGCAGCATGCTCCTTGCTACACGTCGTTGGACTCGGGTTGGTTCGTATCATGTTGTACGATCATACGAGTTATCGCCACGTGTCTGCTTTGGCTTTATCCTCCAAACCATGGCGGATGTTGGTGCAACATCCGCGCTTAGTGGTTTCAACCCGCAGCCGGGTTGGTACGGGCCGCACCCGCAGGTGATGGGCTTGCCTTGTCCATGGTTGACGTTGTAATCATTTGGGCTTTGTGACCTTGTTCCCGTGTTTGAGCTTTGGCTTTGGGTAGAGGCCCAAGTAAATTTGGGTCCCTACCCCTTCAGATGAGATAAAGAGTTTTTGACTAAGTAGGTTTCTTGTGATGTCGCAACAACCAGACGCATAACAAAAATAAGTTTTGATTCATAAATTATCAACACATTTAGCTGTGATTATTTCATTCTGTCACTATATCATGTTTATACCAACAGTGCCGATAGCAATAGTATATTCTTCGTCGATGTGGTGTACACTTTGGTGTATTTAGGTTTCTGGCTAAGACTAGCCGTTTATTCAAATGAACCTTTGGCGTTAAAATAATGTTCTTTGTCGATGTTATGAGATTTGTTCAAGTGTCGGGTTGGCTTGTATAGATGAGGGTTCTGGGATATTTTAATGTGCTTGTCAGTTGTCACAATGGTTCATTACTGAAACTTGTCATGACCATCACAATTTGGTGATGTTACATGACCAATGCAAACAACACAACCGTTCGACTGGAGCGTAAATCGTCATCAAAAAAATTCAAAATGTCACATTACGTCAACGATCAATGTCACTTTGTGCCGTGGTTCACTTAAGAGTGGTTTTCTTAGGGTGCGTTTGGTTCGCATGAATTGAATGGAATTCAATGTAATTGGAATTTGAATTCCAACTCTTTAGGTGTTTGGTTCATTGAATTTGTTGGAATTGGAATTTCAATTCCAATCTTGTGTGTTTGGTTGACAAATGAATTGGAATTGGAATTTGGTATGAATTCCTTCAAATTTCTTTACCTAAGGGAATTCAAAATCCTTCCAATATTAGAAGGAATTCAATTCAATTTATTGTAATCTTCGAACGGTTGGCATCATTTTGACCCGAACCGATTCGAACCATGCCATTTCAACGCGAACAGCTTAGACGCGAACCAATTCGGACCGTATCAGTTTCGACCGGTACCGTTTCGACCCGAACCGTTTCGGATTGTACTAGTTTTGACCGGTACCGTTTCGGACCATACCAGTTTCGCCCGATACCGTTTCAGACCGAACTGTTTCGGACCGTACCGGTTTCGACCAGTACCGTTTTGGACAGAACCGTTTCGGACCAGTTTCGACCGATACCGTTTTGACCGGTATCGTTTCGACCTGTACAGTTTCGGACCGTACCGGTTTTGACCGGTACCGTTTCGGACCAGTTTCGACCGATACCGTTTCGACCGGTATCGTTTCGACCGGTATCGTTTCGACCGTAACGTTTCGGACCGTACCAGTTTTGACCGGTACCGTTTCGGACCAGTTTCGACCGGTATCGTTTCGAACTGTACCGTTGCGCCCGTAACGTTTCGGACCGAACTGTTTCGGACCATACCAGTTTCGGCCGGTACCGTTTCGGACCAAACCGTTTCGGACCAATTTCGACCGATACCGTTTCGACCCGTACCGTTCGCTCGTAACGATTCGGACCGTACCAGTTTTGACCGGTACCGTTTCGACCGGTATCATTTCGACCTGTACCGTTTCGCCAGCAACGTTTCGGACCGAATCATTTCGCACCGTACCTGTTTCGACCGGTATCGTTTCGACCTGTACCGTTTTTACCGGTACCGTTTCGCCCCGTACCTGTTTCGATTGGTACCGTTTTCGACCTGAACCGGTACGGGTCGAAACGGTGCACGTTGAAACGGTACAGGTCGAAACGATAGAGGTATCAACAGTTCGAGTCAAAACGGTACTCGTCGAAACGGTACGGGCTGATACCGTTCGAAACGGTATGGCCGGTACGGGTCACAACGAGATGGGTCGTGGGGGAAAAGGTGATAGATTCCAATTTATTAACCAACCAAACACTTTCCAATATAGGATTTGAGAATCCAATTCCAACAATTTCCAATTACTTTTGGAATGTTTGAATTACAAATCCAATTCATTCCAATTCCAATTCCTTCAAAAATTCTAATTCCAAACAATTCCGTGAACCAAACGCACCCTTAGACTCCCACATTTTCCATTGCTTATAGAAGTAATTGGCAATGAAAGTTGTCCCTTGTAAATTCGTTCCAGTTTTTATATTATGAGATACTGATTTACTAGAACATCTTATTTTTACATCAATTTTTTTTATACTTATATACCACCTAACCTTAACCACGTGCTTGTAAAGATTAAACCCATATCACTTTGAGGTAAGGGGCGGATGTACCTTGTAGGTAGTGATAGCACGCACTACCTCTCAACTTTGTCAGTGAAGTTGAAAAGTCATGCAAAATTTATCCTTCTGCTCCGTTTTATATATTGGATACCCCTTAGCAAACATTTTTTTTCTCTCCGCTACTCCTGAAATTTTCTTCTAGATCCGCTACTCCTTTTTACAAGAGACAAGTACAATACCAGTAGACTAATTAGTGGCGGACGTAGCTCTAAAAGAGGTGTAACATCTGCTACCCCTCAACTTTCCCGGCGTAGTGCGATTTTTTTTTAGTTTTTATGTTTTTTTGTATTACGTTACCCCTGAAATTATATTAACGTTACTCCTCAATTTTCTACAAACCTAAAACACTCTCAAAGTTTATCATTAGCCCACAATAAAAAAAAGATAGAAGCATATACATCTATAACCCATTGAACATTTCATTTGTTAATTATATGATAGAATCCCATACGTCTTAAACCCAGTTAGTTAGTTATCGGTAGAGGTGCACATATCGAGGTTTTTTTTAATATTCAGTTTCGGGTAGAACATGTATAAGAAAATTTGGTATTGAGAGAAACCGGGTAGGGTTTAGGTACGAATATTGAGGAGAAAAATCATACCATAAGTACCCAAGTAGGGTATGATTAGGTTCGAGTATAATCGGGGTAAGGGTTCGGGTATTAATATACGTTTTAAAAAGTAAGTTTTTTTTTACTGTTTGTTTAAAAATTATATTTGGTATGTAATTTGAAAAAATAATTATTACAAATTACAATAACATAAATGCACCGAACTACAAACTATTTGCTTTATAATATCAATTTTTTAAAACTTAAATATAAAAGTTGAAAAGTAAACATAATTTCGGGTATTAAAAAAAGTCGGTATCGGGTACAGGGTATGACCGGCTTCAGGCATAAGGTATAAGGTATAACCGGTCTCGAGTATTTTCGGATGTAAATCGGATACGGTTTTGGATACGGGTATTAAGCTCAAATGTATACATTAGGGTGCAAAAAACAATAATAAGTTGACAGCTCCATTAATACAGAAAGAGATTATCGATTATTTCGTTTTCATTGTATGAAAGTGCGGTTAAAATTTTTTAAACGTTACCCCTAAAATTTTGGTCTAGATCCGCCCTGAGACGAATATTCCTTTTTTTGCATGTATGATGACGATGTACCTCGGGCAATTCTACCCATGCAGCCATGCTTACGACTCGTTAGGCCCATAAAATCCATATTTGTGGATCTTTAACCCAAACACACAGGTCCAACATTAATTTTTCATTTCTTTTCAGATATTTGTATTTTATGTGGGCCAGGGTTAGCCCATTTTGTAGGGGTATATATGATATATCTTTTAGAGAAGATGTCCCAGTTTCAAACCTGGGCACTCGAGTATTTTAGGATTATTGGTCGCAAGTAGAATAAAGTAACATTTGCCGTTAAGAAAGGTAACTAGTGGGAAACCCCACATGATGCGGTAATTCCGTATAGCGAAAATTACCAAAAATATCAAGACCGAATCGCACGGAAACCAAACACATAAAAATAATACACGTGCCAGTACTGATGTTAGAGCGCTACTTGTTCAGTTGGTAAAAAATATATGTGTATTAAACTGTGTATTAGAAAACAAAAAATATATATATTTACAATAGTATTTTTACAAAAAGTTGTCGCATGTGACCTAGTAATTTACTTGGTTTGATTAAAACCTATGTAACCAAAATTAAAAAAAAAAATTACAATAGTTTAATTACACAAAAAAAAAATGTCTCATGTAACCAAAAAATTAATATCGTGATATGCCCATAAAAACACTCATACTGGTTCCGTTAATATTGATACCAGCTTTGATGTTGTTCAGTCGGTATTGCTTTGATTTGCTACGTACCGGTACTCTGAATGGTTTATGACGTGCGCAGATAGTAATAAATAAATGATCTGAATTTACATACAAGTTATAAGACTACTAAAATTCTACTACATAAACAAATCGAACATCAAGCAATTCAACGAATCATCACATCCAAACAGTTATAATGGTGTTTAGCCTAGCATGATGAATAAAAACATAACGAATACAAAATCATCATCCATAGCAAGTTTAGGGATAAGACAACAGTAAAAAAATGTAACCAAATAGGTCAGCTCTCGCTTCCTACGATGTTATATCTTCAATTCTCTAATCTTTTCGCTTGTTTTCCCTCCAAACAGCACCCCAGTAGCCTTTTTAGTCGTCTTCAGCCGTTAAAAGTCTCTCCCTAGGTTTCCCATCACTGGGTATACATAGGTTGCCAAAATTACGGTTTTGACTTCAATACTGACCGTACTCCATTTAAAAGGGGTGGGTTGTACACCTTCATTTATCCAGGCCACTAGTGTTTGTTTTGTTCATTTTTCGTCTCATTATGTTGACGATTGGGCACACGTCATACCTTCCAAAGTGCGTCCGGGCCGTACCTTTTTTTTTCTTTCTTGCTCTTGTTTGTTCACCCCTGCTTTATTCCGTCCGAATCTTCTTCTCATCAAATTTGAGGTAAAACATACACGTGGGTATTTTCATATATAGGGGGTGTTTGGGATTGATTATTCAAAACAGATTATGCGTTTTGGAAAAGCAGGGGTGGAGCTGCCTATAGATTATTGCGTTTTGGTAGCCTAAAAACCTGATTATCTGCGTTTTCAAAACGCATTCCCAATTAAACACTAAAAACTGATTATCTGTGTTTTCAAAACGCAATAATCTGAAAATCAGATTCAAAAATGCAATCTCAAACACCCTCATAAAGCTATGTCTCCTTGGAACACATAAGTTTACCAAAACAAAAACTTTATCTACAATGGTTTCATTAAAAAAGTAATACGACGTAAAAAAGTCGTGTTACGTTGATCGAAACCATAACGACTACAAATACCGGTTCCAATAATACAAGTACTCACATTTTTCGGTCAATATTGTATCGGTTTTTCATGATACTGGTATATGTGTAAAGGAAATTTAAAATTTTGGAAAAAAAGATCCCTGACTTTGGTTTTCTTTACACTAGGGAACCATTCATTAGTTTTCTCATATCATCCTACATGATTTCCAAACCTTCTTCCAAAGATCATCTTTGATTTGTTTATAAGGGTTAAGATCAAATACACAGTGAAAGAAAAATATGAAGTCGTATGAAGAGTATCAAATGGACTCCGATTGAACTTATTCAAGTGGCATTGGAACCGTCTTATCAAACCCTACCATCTTAGTTTTTAGGTTTTCACCTTTTTAGTATTTTAGCTTGAGTGATTATGAGTGGAGGAGAGTGAAAATATTACATTTCATCTGTATATTTGGGAGACATCGTTCTCCCTTATTTATTTTTTAATGTTTTTTGAAAGTTGTTGTGAGTGTTGGAGAGGGAAAAGGAGATAATAAAGGTATAAAAAGTATCATTTAATTGAAAATGAGAGAAAAAATATAACATTTTAAGTGTAATTTGATAGATACAGATGGAGCATGAGATGTAAGTGCTCTTATTTTGTGAGTGAGGAGTGTATACTATGGTGTTGTTTATTTTTCAAAGATAAAGTGTCTGCGGAACACATCTGCAGAAGTAGATGTGAACTAAACCTATGCAATCTGCAAAAAGAAGATCGTTTGATTTTTAACGTCTGTAGACTGGTAAAATAAATTGTTGGTGGTGTACGAACGGTAGTAGTGGTGGTGGTGGATGGTGGACGGAAGGGGTGGTAAAAATTATTTTAAGTTAAAGTGGGTGTCTTGAGTACCTCTAAAGTATAATATCTTTGGGTGGAGGGCGGATATGGATAAGATAACTACGTTATCGAAACTTATGTGGAGGAACATGGTTTTTGATAAAATGGATTGTGTGCTATGCGAGTGGAATGTGGAAACAACAGCTCACATTTTTATGACATGTGAAATAGCAATAAGAATATGGAGTGTGATTGAAAAGTGGTGTAGGTTGGAGCTATTTTTGCATTTGAGTTTTGTGACTTGAAAACGATTTACAACAAGGCAAATTTGGGAATAAAGGGAGGCAAGTCATACATAGTATTATTCTGGTGGCTTGTTAGGCATTGTGGAAGGCAAGGAACGATGAAGTTTTCTAGAGTATAAAGGTTAAGGTGAACGATATTATGTCCTATGTTAAGTCGATGTTGTTGTTTTGGTCACAACATAGTTCGACCTTCAAAAAATAGTTTGGCAAGATTGGTGTACATGATTTGTGTTAAAAATATATATGTATCTTTATATTCAATTTTGTTTCTTTTATTTTCTTTTATTATTTTTGGGTTTTACATCATTTCGCATAAGTCTTATTTGCAGGCCCAAGGTCCAGTTCGTTGATTGTGAATGGCCCAGATTGTGAGATGACAAAGAGTTGATTGTTGAGCCTAATAGAGCAGGTTGCTGAGTCCAAAAGGGTGATGGCTCATTCGTCTTTGCTGCTGGACCAGATGTTAGAAGCTGATGTGGCAATCCGTGGCAAGAAACACAAATCAGTGAGGGCCGTTGATCTGGATGTCCTTGTTTAATCATGCCCGTCCATTTCTTGTTCGAAGACTGTGCAAGGCTGGTGATATAAAAGCCTTGCACATTCTCTATCTTAGGATTAATCAGTCTTCTTTATCTCTTTCGTTCACTTTCTCTCTGTATTATTCTCTCTAACACATTAGGGTTAAGATCTAGAGTTGTCTACCGATTCACCTTGAATCAGTTGATGTTTGATTATGTTGGGTCTTTGTACTGAGATTATTGTTTCTGTTGTTGTTGTTGTTGTTGTTGTTGTTGTTGTTGTTGTTGTTGTTGTTGTTGTTGTTATTATTATTATTATTATTATTAATGAGTAGAAGAAGAAGATGTTGAAGATGATAATGGGTAGAAGAGGAAGACGTTCGAAGATGATGGTTTTTTTTTTTTTTTTTTTGTATAAAGTAAATAAACAAGGTGTAAAACTTTTGAGTTGTGTGAAGATGTTGTTTTGCATTTGATGTAATACATTTTTTTATGTTTTTGTGGGAATTTACATTGGTGTAATACCATTTATATAGATGTTTTGTTTGGGTTTTTCACTTACACCAGTGTAAAATAATTATACTGGTGTAATACGAATGTAGTAGTTTGTCACCAGTGCAAATGATGGTAGACTTATACTAGTGTAAATAATTACACCAATGTAAATCATCTTCATCAAATTTATCTGATTATTTGTTTTAAAAAAGTAAAGAAATTAAAAAATAAAAAATAGTTTAAATATGATATTTTAATTATTAAATAAAAATTAATATCATATTATATTAATTATATTCTCTCACATGGGGTTTTTACTTTAATACCCTTAAATGTACTTTATTAGATTAAAATAGGGTCTTTCTAATTATACCCCCACGCTTCTAATTAAACCCCCTAAGCAAAGCGCCTCGCTTTGGCCAAAGCGAGGCGACTTGGTTAATTTTTCAGAGAATCTAAGGCTTTATGTCTAATCAGCGTGCAAAGCGCCTCACTTTGACCAAAGTTGAGATTACTTGATTAATTATAGTTTGATTAGGGTTATTACTTTGCTTTTTAAATTTAAAAAAATTACAATAAATAAATAAAAAAGTTAAAAAAAAAACTTCAAAACAAACCACAAAAAAATCCCAAAAAAAAACCCAAACCAAAACCCTCCCAACATCAGAATGTCCAGGTTCATCCCCCCTGTGTCAAGCACCTCGCTTTGGCCATAACGAGGTGTTTGGCACCTTATTTTCCAAACTCCCATGTAACCTCGCACCATGATTTGTCCTGATGTGTCTGAAGTGCCTCGCTTTGGTCAAAGCGAGACGCTTCAGGGGGAGTTGGAATAGAAGCCAAGGGGGTGCCAATAGATAGACCCTTCAAATATATATAATACAATTTTAATTACAATGTAAAGACAAAAACCTCAAGACTTAATCTCAACCATTGGATTGAGAAGATCAATGGTTTAGAAGAGTTTCTATGATTCTCGCAACTCACTACCCTTAAACTTTGAACAAGTAAAAAACAAAAAAAACTTATATGCCAGTTTTTTAGGTTATGGACTTTTTTATTTGCAAAGTGTATTCTGCAATGGACCAATGGTAGTAGGTATCTTTTTAATGATATTGATAAAAGCTCGTCCCTCATTTAATGTTTCATTCAATGGGCAGGGGGCACAAGAGATTATAATTGCTGGTTTTAATCAAGTGGTTGGGGATACCCTCCTCTTGTGATCGGTTGAAATTAATGAAAACTAACAAAAAATTAAAACGATTATTTTCGTTTTATCTTATTAAAATTAGGGATGGATTGTGTTGGGTTTAGGTTATTCCAACCCTATACCTGAAGGGGTAGGGTATCAATTATTGCACGCCAGACGTGCAGGCGCACCCTACCCCCACAGACATTGTCATTATAAATACACCCGCGGAGGGTCGGCCATACAAGATCACAACAAACATCCGCGAGGTTCAGCTCCCTAGAACCACATACGAGGAGTGCAAGCCATCCGCGTTTGGCCATGCTCCAGTTCAGGCGATGGTCACCCGCAGAATATGACAGCTGACGACAACAGGGTTCAGCTCCCCTTGAGTCCCACTTGCTGCACTATCTCCTATGGTCAGACATCAGTTCAGCAAATCTTCCAGAGGAAGCTAAGTCGCCTGATACACTCTGACTAAGGAGGAAAAGCAAGTTCATGCAAACAACCACAAGACGCCACATGTACCAATGGCAGGGTGCCGCCCTTGACAACAAATCACAGCACGCCACGTGGACGAATGGCATGACGCCACTTACACCCGGTTTGCTTTAGGCAAACCCTTGGTCCGAACCCAACTGAATAGGCTTCTCGAAGACAGGCCCAACTCCCGGGCCCAAGCCCGGCGCTCCTGAAGTGGGCCGCAGGAAACCAACCCATACACCCTCTATAAAAGGAGAACTTCTACACCTTTTAGAGGGTCGATCAATTCACCAATTACACACACACACACACTTGTGTCTCTTACTTGTATCCTTTCTTTACACTTGTAACCTTTCAAGTAATAAAGATAGTACTTTGACAGTGGACGTAGGTCAACGAGACCGAACCACTTATATCTTGTGCATTTGTGTGTCGTTTCTTTATTCGTTCTTTTGTTAAACGGGCAACGGATCTCCTCTCGTTGTTAGCAAAAGGAGTACGTCTTGTTCATAGAAAAGGAAATTACAACAACATAACAACAAAATTAAAATAGTGCGTTTCTAAGTCTAATCCTAATTAAGTTCTTGGATCATCATATCAAGCATTTCCTGCAACATGTATAAAATATCCGTCAACACATAAAGCATTGGTGAGCATACTAGTTTTGGTTTACATACATAATATAAAGAATGTTTAACTTGAATTCTCATGCTATATTTTGCTAGTCTAGATGTGCATACAACATACAAAAGGCATGCTCAAACCATAGATTACCACTAGCAATCCTATCACCGAAGTGAAAGGCCGATTAGATTACTTAACAATGACCCACAAAAAGGGCGGCGTGCTACTCCTATAGCGCTATACATGTTAAGGTAGGCTTGCAAAGTTAATAAGTTATGCTTAAGGCATTTGTATCTAGTAATTGACATATAGCATGGCATAACATATAAGCATGATTGATAGATTGAGTTTATGTGCTTAAAAGATTCATAGAGTGATTTTAGTGTGATTTTTTTATAGAATACATGTTGAGTCCCAAATAGTGATAAAACGGAAAAAGGGACAAGTATGAACTCACTTTTGGGTGCATTTGATAAGTTTGCGAATGAGAGTCTTGGGAGGATTTGGTAGAGCTACGATTATCCTATTAGGAATAACGGAGTGTTTAGTTTCGGAGGAAGGAGTTCTAGTGTCAAGAATGTCATGCATCGCTAATGGCAAACCAAAGCACAAACCACCAAAGAGGTGATTCGGATGGTTAAAACTTAGATTAGGAATGTGAATCCGATTTTGAGTATTTCATGTCTTGAGTACTTTGCTTATAAGTTTAGGCATGAGTCTTGGACAAGGGATTTTCCCAATCCTTACGTGGAAGTAAATCCGAGTCACAAAGTGGGTCAAAAGGGGAAAGGTAAGGATGTATCCACAAACCTTTGATATATAGTTATTAGGATGAAAAGGAAACAAATATATATATATATATATATATTATACTTATATTTAGCTAAGTATCAAAGTGAGGTATGGTGCAATATTCTTTAGTGAAAGAACCTTGGTCCTTTATGACACCATTTACCTAAACACAAGTCCTTCCAACATAGATTTGTTAGAGAACTTGGTTTGGTTTCATTCACTTGTAAGATTACTTAGTTCATAAAAGATGGAAGAAAGTTTAAGCAAAACAACCAATCTTGGGACTTCAAAATTGTGATTTACCCTTTATGTATACCTTGGTAAACAATAGGCAAGTTCAAAAAGTTCATCCAAGTGGTTGGAAGAAAATAGAAAAAGTAGAAAGTAAGAAAAATATAAGAAGAATGTATTAGAAATGAAGAGAGAATTACTAAAAGTTGAAGATTTTTGAGAGGATTTGAGGACTTGGAGAATCCTTAAGAGAATTTGGATATTTGGAAATGATTTGAGAGTGGTGTAAAGATTAGATGTGGTGGAGGTTGATATTTATAAGTAGGATGTGGGTTGAGGTAATAAAGAAGGCGGTTGAGAGTTAGAAGTGTGTGAAAATAGTTAATGAATGTGGTTAGTAGGTAAATGTTTATAAAAAATTAATAAATAAAACCTTTATAAATTATAAATGTCAATATTAATAAAAGGTATATATGCATGTATTTTATATATAAGTACGTATACGTGTAAAAAAATGGATTAATCGAAAGTATATATAAAAATTCTAACGATTTTATTTACCACTGAATCTTAATTACAACAAGTGGAAAAATGCGGATATTACACATTTTGTTTTAAGAAAATTATTGTGGTTATATATTATCGGGACTGATATATCATTAAAGCCCATACTCGTGAAAGTCAGTAAAAAAAATAGTTTTATATCCAATTCTATATCCGATTACCCGACCCAATACACATCCTAGATGTACCGAGTTTACTCATCGGGTTCGAGTTCAATAATTGCCGTACCTAACTAAAACGGATATTTTTATGTTTTTCCCTATATAAATAACACAAGCCATGGCAAAGCCAAACAAGATAGCAATGAATAATAATAATACAGTAGATGCAACTATGGAACCAAGAACAAACAACCGCCAGTTGGTTCTTTTTCCCTTACCACTTCAAGGTCACATAAACCCAATGCTTCAGTTAGCAAACATTCTCTACACTAAAGGCTTCAAGATCACCATCATTCACACCAATTTCAACTCTCCAAATCCATCAAACTACCCACAATTCACCTTCAAACCAATCTCTGATGGCTTGTCTAAATCCAAAGACAAGAGTTTAAATCTAGAAACAAGTAACCATGCCATTAACTTCATGAACAAAAGCTGCATTGACCCATTCGCAGCCTGCCTAGCCAAGTTGCTAGAAGTGGAGCCTGTGGCATGCTTGATATCAGATGCATTATGGCATTTCACTCGGTCTGTTGCGGATGGTTTAAACCTTAAAAGGATTGTGTTGAGAACAAGCAGTATGTCATGCATCCCTTTGTATGCAGCTTTAGTTCTTGGTGAAAAGAACTACTATAAAACCACAATAAAAGAAGAGCTTGCCTTGATGACAGAAATGGACATAGAAAAGATTTACAAAGGTGGCCTAGAGAAAGAGAAGGCGGAGTTGATATGTAACATGATCAACGAAACAAAGGCGGCTTCGGGTATCATATTCAACACTTTTAAAGAACTAGAAGAGCCTGCTTTCTTGGCCATATCCCAAGTGCTTCGGATTCCAAGTTTCGCAATCGGTCCTTTTCATACATATTTTCCAGCATCGTCTAGCAGTTTGTTAGAACAAGACCGAAGCTCTATTTTGTGGTTAGTATTAACCGAGTTGTCATCTTTTCTAGTTAAATTTTTGTACCACTTACGGTGTGCGCATATAATGTATATATGTGTGGCTCTTGGGGGCAAAAGTAAAGTTGCACTAGTTTTAACGTTATTTTACTAATTTCATGAAAATAACGTTAAAAACGACGGACGGTTAATCATGCATCATGTGGTGGCGTGGATAGCCAAAAGACAAAGGGGTACATGCACTGATCGGGTTTGTCCTGATTGCTAAGTGTTCTATGCCTTATGTCCAAGGCTTGATACCGAACCACATCGAGTCGGGGGTCTCACTGGAAGCAGCCTCTCTATTCTTAGGGGTAAGGCTGTCTACATCTTACCCTCCTCAGACCATACCATAGCTTTGCTATAGGTGGGATTAACTGAGTATGATGATGATAGAATCTTTTGCTTTAATTAATAGTTGGTTTTTTAATTTTGTGAGTGTTAGTATGTGGGGAATGGGAATTTAATGAAACTAGTCATTTTTTTGTTTTGAACGGCTAATTTCATCCCCTATTTTTACACCTCTTTTTGTCACCTACCAGGATCGATCCCGGGTCTTTTCTCCTCAAGCACTTTTGTGCTACCACTGGGCTATGACCCAAGTGGCTATGAAACTAGTCACTTAGCTTGTTGAATATTGTAATCCACCTAAAAATAGAAAAACCAAAATTATGAAAAAATGGTATTGCTACTTTGACTATCAGAGTTTGATTAAATATATTTAAAATGACTTTACTACTTTGATGCACCCTACTAACAAAGTCAGTTTTTTAATATATTTAATCAAACCCCGCTACTCCAAGTAGTAGTCATTTTTTCCTAAAATTGACTATTTTAACAAGCGTAGCGTCTAGGCTCACAAAATTTCCCATTCCATGCCTACACACTCATAAAATTAGCAAACCACAGTTGGTTAGCTTTATCATTATCCTTTTATTGTAACATCTTTTATAGAAATCTACTTTTCAATTATTAGATACACATTAAATATTATTCTCCAATATCGTTTTGCTTTTTTGTTTTTCAATTCTTTCAGGTTAGACCGCCAACCAGTTAGCTCAGTAGTGTATGTGAGTTTTGGGAGTATTGCTCAAATGAGTGAAGCCGAGTTTACTAATATGGCTTGGGGGTTAGCAAACAGTAAGCAGCGTTTCCTGTGGGTGGTTCGCCCTGGCTCGGTCACTGGCTCTCAGTGGCTAGAGTTGTTGCCTAAAGGGTTCGCGGAGGAAGTAGGTGAAAGAGGATGCATTGTCAAGTGGGCTCCGCAACAAGAAGTACTAGCTCATCAAGCTATAGGATGCTTTTGGACTCATAATGGATGGAACTCAACTTTGGAGAGCATTTGTGAAGGTGTTCCAATGATATGCTCACCTTGTACTTATGATCAACCAATTAATGCAAGATATGTGACAGATATTTGGAAGATAGGGGTGATGCTAGATAATATGGAGGAGGCTGGAGAAACAATAAAAAGAGTAATTATGGGAAAAGAAGGTAGTGAGATGAGACACAGGTCCAAATCTCTTCAGGAGAAGGTGAATCAATCTATGCAAAAAGATGGATCTGCATGCCAATCCCTTGATAATTTAGTTGATTGTATCCTCTCTTTCTAGTGTGTTTAAATTTCCCTATTGAACTTGTTTTTACTTTTTTTTTTTTTTGGGAATAAATGTTTGTAGCATTTGAAAGTTCAAGTTCAGTTACAAAACTAAGATGAGGATTGATATATCATCTTGCCTATAAGATTTGTAGCATTGTTTTTTTTTTTTTTCTGCAAGATTTGGTTGTTTGTTTTTTTTTTTTTTTCAGTTGAAACCAAAAACCGAATTTAAACTACATAATTAAAATCAAAAGTACATAGTTATAATAAAAACTACATAACTAAATGGTTCCCTATTCTGCCGAAGGGTTATTCTAAATACACCTACCCTATTTTTCATTTACACCCTACTCTATAAAATTAATTACTCGTTAATTACATTTTAACTAATTATTTTGAATGCATTCACATTTGTTTCATCCGTTTGCTTAATTTTTAATACATTAAGATTTGAATTTTGCATTTACAATGCAACAGAAAACCATTACATCACAATTGCAAATGGAACGTCACCTTCACAATGGAGTATTAATAAAATAAAATATTGAATATTGACCTGTACTTGCTTAAATGTAGAATATTGTTAATTCAATAATATAAATATAGATGTCTATGGCAAAATTTCACATCACATACATCATATCAGCAAAATAAAATAAAATAAAATAGTAATGTAGAATATTGTCGACTTGGATTCGTCATAAAGCTCCGACTGCATTTGGATGTCAAAACATTTATATGCAACGTCTAGAAATTTATAAACAACTCAACCCTTGCATTCGTGATAAAAGTTTCATACACATCGAGGATAGTTGTTAATTTTTAAAGTTATTGAAGTTTTATCTATAATGTGTTTTTTTTTTTTGTATTAAATTATTATCCATAATCATTTTTAAACTTATAATCTTTTGTATATGTATGCTTTTATTTGAGAAAGAATTTATATGGTGTTGTTTGTTACTAATAGAAAACAAAAACTTACATTGCATTAAACAGGAAAAATAATTTATTAGAAAAAAATTAAAACCTATAAAAATTAAAAAAAAAACCTACGCTACAAAAAGTAATTTATTAGAAAAAAATTAAAAAACTAAAAAATAAATAAGGGTATGAATACTAGTTAAAGTATAAATAAAAGATTTTAGGTAATTAATGTTTTATATTTATTGAGATGGTTGTAGAGTAGTTTAGATAATTAATATTTTGTATTTATTGAGAGATAGTATAGAGTGGGTGTAGTAGAGTGGGTGTAAATAACAACACCATCTGCCGTAATGTGAATAAATTTCTGAGATGGGTAGCACCTTCGGTACTCGCAATAAGGGGCCTCAACCGCTTGCGCCTCCATTATGTGCCACCGCCATTCTTGCCTCGTTGAGCCCTAGCATTGATTTGCCAAAACTGTGATTAAATTTGATTTTAGTTTATATAATATCAACCAAATGCTGACATAGTTGTTCTTAGATTAGATTGAATTCCAAAACGGCCGCCTGCACACAACGACATATTCTCTGTGACAGTGATAGTCATCCAAACCATAGCCAAGGCTATTTTTTCTTCTTCGGTTCAAGGTTTCCTTGCCATTTGAGATAGGTGATAAACATTTTTAACTCCTTTCTTCTTCCTTTGAAAAAGCGGGGAGCTTCACGAAATGCTCACAAGTAGGTCATTACGCCCGCGGCAACACCACCACCAGTGGCAAGGTTACTGGTCTCGTGAAGCAATCACGGGTTGTAGGCAACAAATGTGTGTGCGGTTTTGTGTGTGTGTGTGGCGGGGGTGTTTTTATGGATTAGGTAGTTCAGGGTAGTGTTGCTTCCAAATTTGTGTTTCACTAAAATAAATCAGTGAATTGATGTAACAGTACATTATTGATTGAAAATCATGATAGTTCAATAAAGTTCAGGGTAACACCCTGCCCCGCCCACCCTTAGCCAACTGTCAAATCACAATTTGCAACATATAGAGTTTTGTAAAGGTATAGTGTGGAGTTCCCTAGAATTTCCTAGACTTGTTCCTAAATAAATTCCTAATACCATGTGGCAGCTGAGTCAGCATGGGGCTTTAATTCCAAATGGGGCGTAGTGGGAGGGGGGAAAATTGGGGCGCTAATTATTATTTTACTAAAAAAAAATTGAAGATCCAACCACGTACCCATCATCCCCACCAACCTTTCTTCTTCACATCTCTCAACCTCCTCCTCCTCCTCCTCCTCCTCCTCCTCCTCTTCCTCCTTCTTCTTCTTCTTCTTCTTCTTCTTCTTCTTCTTCTTTTCTTTATCTTCTTCATCATCTCTCTCACACACATTTACACCATCATCACCACCAAATATCACAGCCACGTACACCACCACCACGTACACCATCTTCACCACATTACATCACCACCGTCGTACACCATCACCACCACCGGTGGAAAAGAAACTGTAAATTGCTCGTGCTTCAGAGAGAGAGAGAGAGAGAGAGAGAGAGAGGTTGGGGTAGGTTGATGTGGCAAAGGTTAATTGGTTGATGGATCAGATGGTTGAGCGTTAAAATCTTAACGCCAGGAGCAACTTTTTATGGTTAGCGCCCACCAGTTTTGGTGTTCTGGGCGCGAAAATGTGTTTAGCGTCAGAATTAACGCTCGACTACGGTCGGTCTAAATGTTAATGAATTAACTTTATGAAGAGTGATTAGACATCTATCCAAATCATGTTCGCTGTTTTTTTATTTTTAAATTATGTTTATTATTTATTATTGTATTAATAGTTGTTTTTTATTTTGTTTTCAATATTGTGTTCTGGTGGGGTTGCTTTGGTTGGTTTAACTTAATACAATAGATCTTAAGATGTTAGCAAAATACTAATTATCAATCTCAGAATATTCAAAAGAGTTAGAATCGACACCCATCGATGGAACCGACGTCCACTTGTGATCATTTCTTAGAATTTCCCATAACGCTATCATGAATTTATACTTTCGATTGAAGATATGGTCGAATTTGGTTATATTTTACTCATTTCCGAGCACGGGTCCTTGGACCAATCCACCCAAGCCGTGGCCAATGCCACTTCTTCAATATCGGTTCATGATCTTGCTTCCATTGAGAATAGTATGTTAGATAATTTGTTAGGGGTGGGGTAGGGTGATTTTGTGTAAAAAAACAGTTGATTTAGTTTGTTGATATACGATAATTAAAATTTGAAAATTATTTTTATCCTTAATTTGTAACGGCTTTATAGCCATTTAAAGCTTATACAACATTTGATACAATTAAATTTGGCATTTGCTATTTTACTTTGCACATTCTATTTCTTTTGTACGATAGACTTGAAGGGTTGTCTTTGTTGACATGTTTGTTCCATTGATACATGAGTAATCCAAACGTGCTCAAATGACAATGACTTAAGCAATGATGTCAAGAATAAACATCCAACTATGAGAGTAAATGTTATCAAGCACATCTAATAACTTTTTCAACAAATATCCTTCAACCATTTCTCACGTGTTGAAAAACCTTTTGCAAGATTTTTTTTTTCACGGAGTTAGCCATCAAATTGGCAACTTCAATGTAACATCTTAAATGCCCTATCTTGTGGTGGAATGGCATGAAAAATGAGGGTTAAAGCTTTAGGCTACCCAGCGCTATTGATAAACCTGAGCATATGGAAAGCTTTCACCCAAAGGGCGGACGTCCCCGGCAGGGGCGGAGCATTTAAGGGGCGACCGACCCCCTCGAATTTTCACTCAAAAGTTTCAATTATATAGTCTTCGTATGGAATTTGTTTGGTATACACGGTTTCGACCCCTCGTTTTTTTTTATAAAAAAAATAGTTATATAAACCAAAACTTTAACCTAAAACAAAGTAAATGTAAAGCCCAAATCCTAAAGTCCTAAGTCCAACAACTACATGAGCGGGATAGTAGATTCAATGAGCAAGCGATGGAGTTGTTATCTCTTAGCTACTCGAGCTCGGCCCGGTAAAAAGCTTGAAACGATCCAAGCCTTATCAAGCCAGAGCTTGAGCTTAAAACAAAGTATGTTTACTAATTGAGCCCGAGCTTAGCCTTTGTGTACTATTAGGTTTATTAATATTTAATAATATTTACACCCTCATTTAAGCTTGTTTACTAAACGAGCCTGAGCCGAACCTCATTTATCGAACTTCGAACCTATTATTTATATTACTTTTATTTAAAATATTAACTAATAGATAGTAAACGAGCCGAGCTCGAGCTCTCATAAGTTTTTCGAGCTCGAGCCTGGCTTAGCTCGACTCGTTTGCACCCCTATCTATAATTGAAGAATTCAAAAATCTTAAAGGTCGACGGACTGAACTGTAATTCTTCATCCATGTACCAACCCTTTGTCTCCTTTTTAATGTTTTAGTGTTTTTGTTCAATTGTTTGTTAAAACAATACTTAGAACTTTGATATTTATTGTATTTAATGTTTGACTCGACTTGACCTGAAACGAATCACCGACCGAACATATCAACCGAACCATAGCTAGACAAAAAAAATTTTTAGCTCCCGTCCCATGACCGCTGACTTCCGACCCCCGGTTCAAATTCTCAAGCTTCGCCACTAGTCCCCGGGTAGTCGGGCATTAGTTTCGTTGGTCGTTAAAAAAATGTAACATCTTAAATTTTGCGTTTGTTATTATGGGTTGAGTTATTCTACAAAGGCTACAAAAATGAGAAGGCACTAGAAAATGACATGTGTTCATAAGATTAAACAAGTGGGAAGGGTAATTTTGTCAAAAGAATATGCACATGCAAGTCACATGTTATTTCCACCTTCATTTTTAAACGCCCGTAACTTTTTTATACGTCATCTTTTTTAAGAAAAAATTATACCATAAAATTGTGCGTCTTTTTATCTTTAATATGAGTACCATATTGTTATACTTTTGAAGAAAAAAAGTCGAAAACCCAGTTGCATAAGACACAATGGAGCGTAAAACACAATGAGTACCAATTAAATATGCAATGAACAATAAAACACAATGGACGACATACTAAAGACACAATGAACAGAAGAATAAAAAACAATGAATACTTTTAAAAAAAAAAGTCGAAAACCCAGTCGCGTAAAACACAATGGATGATATAATAAAGACACAATGAACAGGAGACTAAAACACAATGAATACTTTTGAAAAAAAAAAGTCGAAAACCCAGTTGCGTAAGACACAATGGAGATACCGTAAAAGACAACGAGTACCAATTAAATATGCAATGAACAATAGGGTATAAAACACAATGAACAATGTAATAAAACACAATGAACAGTAGACTAAAGCATAATGAATAGTAGACTTAAATACAATGAAAAACATAATAAAACACAATGTACACTTAAATACAAAACCGATTTGCATAAAACACAATGGAAAGCATACTAAAAACACAATGGACAAAGTTAAATCATGTGTAGACTAAAAAAATATAAATAACATATTTATAAAGCACACATGCATACTATAACACAATGAACGAGCAGAAGACACAATAAAAAAGAAAACTCATTTAACACGATTTTTTTTTCAATTTTAATGTAGCAATGTGGTACTCATATTAAAGATAAAAAATGCTCGTTAATATTTTTTAAAAAAATAATATCGTATGAAAAAGTTATAGACGTTTTAAAATAATGAGGGGAATTGACATGTGCATTGCATGTGGAGAGAGAATGTCAACAAATGTGGTTTTCCTTTTATGCCATTCCTATAATTTATTATTTATTTTTTTTCAAACAAATTAATCTCAACCCTTCAAATATAAGATCAATGGATCACAATCCTTCTCACCCATCCTAGAAAAAATATCTTGTGTATTTGATCCTAACCCTTGTTATTATATGTTGATATATTATGTTTATTATCATACTAGATTATACACCGGGAACGCCCCGGGGTTGAGAAATCTAAGGGGGTGTTTGGGATTGATTACTCAAAACAGATTATGCGTTTTGGAAAAGCAGGGGTGGAGCTGCTTATAGATTATTGCGTTTTGGTAGCCTAAAAAACTGATTATCTGCGTTTTCAAAACGCAATCCAAACACTAAAAACTGATTATCAGCGTTTTTCAAAACACAATAATCTAAAAATCAGGTTCAAAACGCAATCCCAAACATCCTCTAATATGACATATCAATTTTACATATGAAATAGAATGATGTGCTTTACAGTTACATGCAGGAAAACTTTGGGTAGCACCTAACCTAAAACAATTAACAATGTATCTCCAATGTTAACGCCTAACCTTAAACAATGTATAACTCTAATATTAATACCTAACCTATTACAATGTACAACTCCAATGCTAACACATTTTGAAAATAGAATTCATATTTACGGATTTGAACATAATTAGTGACTTGCCTATACATGATTAATGAATTACCTGAACACTTTGTGTTTTTTTTTTTTTTTTTTTTTTTGCTATATGAACAAAACCCCACAAAACATAGTCGCTTTTTTTCTCCGTTTTTATATAGCACTATGGTACTCGTTGGAAAGATAATAAAACGCTCGTTAATTTTGTGTAATTTTTTTCTTTAAAAAATCTCGTATATAAAAGATATTAACGTTTAAAATTATGGGAGGAAATATGAGAGAGAAAAATTCAATTATGTTTTTAAATATTTTTTTCTAAAATCAATTAATGCCACATGAGATGCCACATAGCACACTTAAGAGGGAGGATGCCCTCTTTGAACGCCATATAGGATTTATTGCTTTCAAATATTATAATAGATGGGAGAGGCTAACGTAAAAAGTGAGTTATTGTACAAAGTGTAAGAAACAATATGGAGCGTAGGATTAAATTTGATAATCAGGGGCACGATGGTAATTTCTTAGCGTCATTAAAGTTCCACCCTCATTTTTAAAACGGCCATAACTTTTTCATACGACATTATTTTTTTAAAAAAAATTACACCATAAAAACAAGCTTTTCATCCTCTTTGATTTCCATACCATATTGGTATACTTTTTTAAAAAAAAATTGTTGGGTTGATAGTACTCGCGTTTTATTGAGGGTATATTTGCGTTTTAGAAATGCAAGTTATACCTGATAAGACGACCTGGTAAAATGACCTGATCAAACGCAAGTTATAAATGATAAAATGCAAGGTATACATGCTAAAACGTAAGTAAGTAATATCAAGTTTTTACATTTAGATGCAAGTTATTATTGTTTAAACGTAAGTATGTAATATCAAGTTTTGAGAATATGAGATTCTCGACCGAAGGAAAGACCTGCATAACACCAACAAGTGGCCACCTGTTTGATTCAAATATGCATTGAATTTCATAAACCTCGTTCCATGAAAGGTGAAAAGCATCGTCGAGATGACCAAGCTGGTCCTTTGACACTTTAGATACATGTTTCAACGTGCCGTTACACTCTTTAATAATAATAATAATAATAATAATAATAATAATAATAATAATAGGTTAAAATATTTGTTTCTACAGTATTATAAGTGTTGTTTGTGAAATGTTTTAAAACGAGTTGAGGACTGCTTTTATTTGAAAGAAGCTTTGAGTTATTGTTTCTCAAATGTTGGAATTGAGGACAGTCTCTTCTTGTTCTTTCTATTAATGTTTCCAAACGCAAAAAAGTACATTTTGCTTAGTAAACCATGGCTTTCAGATGGATCTACAATGATATTATCTTCTATTTGGTGCAGCACTGAAGTAATACTTTCTGTGAATGTGCTAAGGTAATATGTATATTATCTCATTGTTCATTAAGAATGCTACAACAAATATAAAAAAACATGGAATTAAAACCCGAAGCAATGAAAGCCAAAAAGCTATTATTACATTCAGAAAATGTTTAAACGCAAGTACTAATATCAAGTGTTTACATTTAGATGCAAGTACTATCAACCCAGAATTTTTTTTTTAAGTATAGCAATATGGTATGCAAATGAAAGAGGATAAAATGCTTGTTTTTATGGTGTGTTTTTTCTAAATAATGTCGTATGAAAAAATTATGAACGTTAAAAAAAATGAGAGTAGAACTCAACCATCGTGGGTTATACCTATTTTGCCCTTATCCTCCACTTTTAGAAACTCAACGTATACTTTTCCTCTTTTAATCTCATGCATTAATTTATTTTAATCAAAAGGCCCAAAATACTTCTTATACGTTGTACTCTAAACTTTCTCTTAATGGATTAAATAATCATAATACAGAATCAAAGGTTCTTAGGGTTGGAATAAAAAGGAAAAATCTATATGAAGAAAAAAACAATGTTGTAATAGTTAAAGTTCAAAATGCTATTAAAAATAAAGACCAAGTAAATATATGACAGAAATCCAGGTACTAGATTGGTGGTCTAATGGCAAGGCAAAGTCTTTCAATTCACTAAAAGTGTGAGGTCTTGAGTTCAAGTCTCACAAGGAGCAAGAAATTTACCTTTCAAAAAAAAGTATCGTAACGGAACCGATACCCAACGCACAAACTATTTAAACACGCAAAATTGAAAAATAAATAAACCACGAAGAACCCGACAATTTTACGTGGTCTGGATTCAATGTGAACCCTACATTCACATATTGCAAGTAGCCAAGTAGACATTTTATTAAGCACAGTAAAAATACAGAGAGAGATACATTATGGTTAAATAATTTGTGGGAAAAAAAAAAAGATATACTGGGCCTTCCACCTCTAAACCAAATGGCGCCCCCATTTAATTTTCTCTGTCAACCCAAAAACTTAATAAAGTCTCACTCTTCACAAACCCAACAAAGATTAGGAAGGAAATTAAATCCAAATGAATCCCAGGCAACTTCTAGAGCATTTTATACTTTGAAGTGATAATCATGAAACTAAGCACAAGGCAATCACTTCTAACCTTGGTTTTCAAGCTTGACTGGTTTTGTATGAACAACTAGTGGTGAAACATTATAAGCAGAAAAATGAAAAATCTATGTTGAGGTCGGTTATCTTTGCTTTTAACAGGGTTAGACAGGGGCAGATTTAGCCTTATCGAAACGGGTTCCCAGGAACCCAGTCGGCTTTGAAATTTTAGTGTTAATATATATAAAAAATACTGAAGGAACCCATAAATAAATTTAGTAGGAACCCATAATCAAATATGTGAAGTGTTCCAATGGTTGACAGCGCCCATTTTAAATGCAAGATCCCGTTTCAAATCCTGTAAGCTGCATCTAAGTTGTATATTTTTGCGTTCTTCTTCTATTTTTTTTTTTTTAATTTAAAAGCCATCTTAGGGTTTCCCTTAAAACCCTCACTTCCTTCTCCCCTCAAAGAGATTTCTTCTGCCACCAGCCGCCACCCCTACCCCTCGCTATTTCCGACTGCCTCCAGCCTCCACCTCCATGTATTATGGTTCTCAAAGTATGATTCTTTCTGTCATTTCCTTTGACCCATTTTTTATTTGTTGTCTTTGGTATTTACAAATCTTATATGTTTGTAATTGTTGATTAAAACGTTCAAGAAAATAATCAGTTTTGCTATCTTGTATAAATAATATTAGTCCAATTTAGTGCTTGAAGACCGTAATGGGTTATGCTTTAAGGAATTTCCCAGATTAATCTGTCTTAGGTATATATGACTTCTGATTGTATTGTTTTAATATATTTAGTTTTTATTGCTTTTACGCTCAATTATATATTATGCATAAGCAGTTTGTAATGTGAAGCTATTGGGTATGTGAATGTAATAATGCCATGTAATTTCTTGTTTTTGTGAAATGTTTTTTTGGGTAGTTTTAGAATCCGGCTACATTTGTTGGTAACAACAGGACTGAACTCTGCCGATTTAGCGGCCAGAAGATTTATCCACGGCGATGTATTAGGTTCATTCGATCTTACATGGACTGCCATGTACAAAACAAACACAAGAAGGTGAGAAAAAACTTGTTTTTTACAGTCTTTTTGTTACATTTAGTATAGTTTGGTAACTGAACTGTTGAAAATCTAACTGATTGGAACTTCTTTCGCATTAGTTATTTTAGGGATGTAATTTTAACCTATTGAAACCTAAACTGACCTAAACCCCAAAAACGACCCGAACCCCTAAAACGACTCGAACCGTCAAACCGACCCGAACCCATGTACCGGCCATTTTTATGTTCGGTCAAATGAAATTGTATCATCTAAAAAAAGGAACCCAGTGAAAAAAATTTCTGGATCCGCCACTGGGGTTAGATACAGTGGTGGAGCCAAAAAAAGGTTTATGGTATCATTTTTTCCATACTTGGGTTTATAATGACCTGAAGTCAATTTTCGGATCAGACCAGGTCAAATCTATTTCTTTTTTTTTTTAACCGCAATCGTTTTATAACTATGTATAAAGAGCTAGCTAGAAACTAGAAGCAAATAGAAACACCAAAAGAAAGAGAGGATTACAAGAGATCTGAAACATCAAAATCTACCCATGTAGCCCAAGACAGGGTCTTTGACTTAGCCCGATTGCAACTCCAAATGTAGGCCTCCTCTTTTATAAGATCCATCGTAGTCCTAACTGCAATGAACTTGCCCTTGAACACTTTGACATTCCTTGCGAGCCAAATTTTCCACGTAGTAGCCAACACCACCGTGTGCACTATCTTTTTCCACGATTTGGAACCCGGACTAGTAGACAGAAAATTTACCATTCCAGCAATGGAAGTAATGTTCGTTGGCCACGATATCTTCATCCAAGCTAATTAAATAAAAATAAAATTATCCTCATTCTCTCTTCTATAAAATAATATTATTAATTGATAGTGATCAGAATTCATAATAAATGTAGAAAGTTATATTTAAATCTATCTACGGTAACGGCGTAGGTCTGGCTAATCTCATACCCATACCCGGTTGTAAAATCTAATCACATACTTCCATTACCCTTCAGGCATTTGTCAAGTATAAAGCATACCCGTGGGCTAATCGAAAACTCAACACGAGCATGAAACTTGAACACGAAAGCAAGCCAAGGGTAGGAATCCAAAACAGGACCAGGAATTCAGAACATGAACACAAGCATCTGCCACATGAACTGTTAGGTATCAAATAGTATAGGGACTAGACTATAATTGCCATATAGTTAGGTAGTTGGTAATATGTGAATTGTGTATAAATACATGTAATGAGGGTGAATAATACTAGCTATTGATTTGGATTAATCTCATCCTCTCTTATGTTCTTCTCTAACTCTTTAGCTCTTCCTTTGATCACCATTTGTATCGTAACAATTGGTATCAGAGAGCAGTCGAACCTTTCGACCTCCGTTCACCATCTAACCGCCAATCACTACCATAACTACCTATCCATAACTAGGGTTGTACACGATCCGAGCCAGGCTGAGCTCGAGCTCGAGCTCAATTACAAAACGAGCTAGCTCGGCTCGGCTCGTTTTTCTGGTCGAGCTGAAAAGTCGAGCTCGAGCTTGGCTCGTAAATGTACGAGCCGAGCTCGAGCAAGCTCGTTATTTTTTTTTTAATTTAAAAAAAAAAATATTTTTTTACAAAGATTTATAAAATAAAAAACAAAAACTAAATAAATAAAATTACACATATACATGTATATTTTTTATTTTTCTAAGTTAGGGTTTAATGGATTATGAAGAGGTGAGGTAGATAGGTAGTATGAGTGGGACTTTCAAACTTTAAATTTTAGAATTGGGTTTGAAACCAAAATATATTAATTTCATCTATATATTAATTACACATACACAAGCCTGAGTTGAGCCATATGTTGAGCCATCGAGCCGAGCCACGAGTCGAGCCATCTAGCCGAGCCACGAGCTGAACACCCCCGGCTCGAGCTCGGCTCGGCTCGGCTCGAAAACAAAATGAGCCTTTTCGAGCGAGATTTTTTTGAGCGAGCCTCGAGCCGCGGGCTTTTTGTACACCCCTATCCATAACCACTTTACACCACCGTAACAAACTACCATAACCAACCACCACCACCATAACCCACTGTCAAACATCCATTTCTTTCATTATAATCCGGTTACCTTTCCAATCATCCTCACCATTTTTCAATAAATTTTTATTTCCTTACACCACCATAACAACCCACATTAATATCAGCAATCATCTCTAATCTTTGTTCCACCATTTTTTTCAATTCCGTTCTACTTACCACAATCAACTGCAATAATGGCAACAAGACACCATGTTGAACTAGAGAATGAAGATGCGATTAAGAAGGTGCTTGATGATCAGACAACCATATTTTCAAGACTAGATGATCAAATGCAGAAGATGGATCAATAATTCAGCAATATTGAGTCAACATTGATCAAATTACTAAACACAGTAAAGAAGATGAACGGGAGTCCAATTGCCGATCAAGAAAACCAAGAAGTCAACACCAAAAATTCAGAAATTCATGATCGAATAATTGATGTAAATAATCCTATTCTACAACATCAAACTAGTCTTATTGTCACGGTTGATGATGAAGTGGATCTTGGAATTGTCACTACTGATGATGAAGGGGATCTTGGAACTTGTTTTTCTTCTAAACTCACAAAATAGATGTTGACCACAAGGTGTATGATGAAATGTCTGAGAAGGTTATAGGTAAAACATTTGAATATTTTGAGAATGATTCAAGAAAAAAAAAGTGAGTTCTTTAAGGCAAGATTTGAATGTTGAATTAAAATGGAACGATAATGAGGTATTTGATGAAATGCCAAAAGATGTTGGATATGAGATTCAAGAACATGTTGATAATAATGTTTTGGAAGAAAGAAATGAAGATGGTAGCAAAAGGGATCTGGTTCATACTGATTTTTGTAGTGATGTTGAAGTTGAAATTGGTCATCAGGAGATAATGAAGAATGATTATGTTTTGGATGGTGAACATGAAAACGTTGCTACTGATGTCTCAATAAACCAACATTTATTACCCTTTTATGGTTTTATGCAATTGGTAGGCCATTCTTTTATGTTGCTTGATGTTTCAACATTTGCTACTGATGAACATAAATTGGTGAAGAAAATCAAAGCTGAAGCATCTATGTTAAGACAAACAAACCAACATTTATGGGGACAAGCTTAAGTTTTACAAGTAATTTAATTGAGGAAGAGCTTGTGTATCCTAATTGGGTTAATTCTTGTCTTAAAGCAACAAGGTTGAGTTTTGATACGTCACACCAAGCTGTTTTGAAAGCGGCTGTGGCTGCAAAATTGGGTTTGATGGCTGCATGGCCTGCACAGATGGTTTCGAAGGCTGCCTCTACTTGGTCTTTACTTACTCTTGCAAAATTGGGTTTGATGGCTGCATGGCCTGCACAGATGGTTTCGAAGGCTGCCTCTACTTGGTCTTTACTTACTCTTGCAAAATTGGGTTTGGCGGCTGCATGACCTGCACAGATGGTTTCGAAGGATGCACAGATGGTCTTTACTTTGAAGAGTGAGAAATTTGTAGAAGTCATCCTCTCACAATTCGGTTTTGATACTTTTGACTAGACAAAAAAAAAAATTTAGAATCGGACTTTTGAGGACAAAAGTCTTTTAGGGGGGGGGGGGGGGGGGGGGGGGGGGGGGGATGTAATTGTGTAATGTTAGGTATCAAGTAGTATAGGGACTAGATTATAATTGTCATATAGTTAAGTAGTTGGTAATATGTGGATTGTGTATAAATACATGTAATGAGGGTGAATAATACTAGCTATTGATTTGGATTAATCATCTCCTCTCTTGTGTTCTTCTCTAACTCTTTAGCTCTTCGTTTGATCACCATTTGTATCATAACATGAACAATGGCTTCATGAACATGAACAGGAATCTGTTAACAGAAAACCGAAACAGGACCAAAAGCAGGAACAAGAATTCCGGCAGCAACGGAAAGATGGTCTCAAAACTAAACTAGTAAAAGTGTGCATGATAATTGTATCAACTCAAACTTAGACAAAGGGTATCACAAAGATTCAAAACCTAAAGTAGTATAAATACAAATGCAGCCTCAAATGACAGAAATTTAAGTATTTAACAATCTCATTTCAATTGATATTCTTGACAACCAACACAGTTCCAATTGTTTGTCAAACTAACATAACTTCCCACCAGTTTCTTCATAATTAACTAGTAAACTAAACCACATTCAGTTCAGAAATAAATGCTCAAATAACGGCAAAATGGTCACGCTACCATTCTCTCGAAAAAAGTTGCGTCGTATTCCAGGCAGCTGACTATGAACAACAATGGCTCCATTTACATACCTCTGAAGATAAAATCAGCATTTCATTTGGTTGTTTCCTCGACAGCTGCTTCCTGGACAAGTGATGAATCTTGATTTGGTTCGGCTTCATTTGTTTCATTGGACGATATTGTAATTTCACAGGAAGCGGTACTTTTATCTTCGGATGGCAATTTGGTCTTTTCAGAAGGTAGTTTAGGAAGCGATTTCCTAACCGGCTTCTTTGCAGGAGCAGGAGAAAGAGCTTTAGCGACTGTTTTGTTGTTCAACGACTTCTTTGCATCCAAACTTAGCCGCGGTCGAAAAGTATTACCACCGTTCGCTTCCGTTTCGGCTGATGGTGATTGTGAATCCTTTTTCCGTCCAAGTTTTGGAGATTTGGGCCGCGTGGTCGGTATCTACAAGAATAAGAATTAACTGGTATCGGTTTTGAGATTGAAAGTAGTTTGTTCGACTTTATATCGTCAAACTTACCTTCTTTAACTCTGTTTTAGGAGGAGTCTCATGGTAAAAACTAGGCATAGGTGTTGCTTTGAACATAAGGCTCTTCCTTAACATTTTAATCTCGGCTTCTTGATGTTCCTAGTACAAAATATACACATTTTTTTTTGTTATAGTCAATCGCCGTGAGGTCTATTAACCTTTAAATATGTAGCAAAAAATAAATTTATACCTTCGTTTTTGCTTGCAATGTGTTTTTTTCCTCTTCTTGCGCATGGATCTTTTCCTCAAGCTTAGAATAGAACTGCCAAATGCAAAAAATAAATAAATAAAGGTTTTAGGGTGAATTATGCTTATTTTGACCCATAGAGTCAAAGGCCACTCCAACCTCTTTCCGTTTTTCTGCTCTTTCGTTACACCGAAAACTAAAACTATAAGCTGGCAGGGTGCCGTGTCTTTGTGGTTTCTCGTCCCCTGTTGTGGAGCTTCTATTTAAGTAATTAAGGACAAACTAAGCACCAAAATGTCATTTGACTTAAACCAATATCAATGTTGAACACCAAAATCAAAGTTTAAAAGAACGGAAACGAGCCTCGAGGCGAACCGAGGTGTAAGCTCGAGGCGCAGTCAAAAAATAAATATAAAAATTATGTGTATAAAAAATAAAATACTTGACCTAGAAAAGTCTAAAACATCAAAAACACACATCAAAAATAAAATAATTGACCCAAAAAGTCAAACACCAAAAACTCACATAAAAACACCCTAAACCACCCGAGGCGCACCTGAGTCACACATTTTCTTAGCGCCTCAGGCCTTAGAGGCGTATGTACAATCAGAACCCCATGAGGCGCGACTCAGACTCGTTTTCTTAGAGTTTCGCCTCGAGGCGCACACCTCAGCCGTTTTTTTTAAACCATGATTCAAAATGAATTAGATTTGACTTCAAACGTCAAACCGTAAGATCCAAGACAAAAAGGATACTCAGAAGAATGTGTTGTTCCTTCGGTTGTGCTTCCATGAACAGGTTTCACCGACTTCACTTTACTCTTCTCCCTGTATTAGAATAAGTAAGTTCACAAAACTAAAGATGACACTATTCACTTGTGGACAAAAGCCGAAGTCATGGTCATATACAGAATTAATATTCAAATAACTTGTAGACGCAGGCCCGCAATAATCAGCTTATAATATTCAAATAAACCGAATTTGGCCCCTTTATACATATATATATATGTTCATCTTAAGTCATTTTACGTTGCAACGTATCAAATAATCAGAATTTGCCAAACGCCCCCTAAACTAGCAACCAACATTTTCAGTGAAACATAAAGCTCAAACAGCGAAAGAGCTTGGAAGCAAAGTTTAAGAATAAGCACAACGTACTTGACACCTTCAGATGGCGCAGCATTTGCAGCAGACGTTACAGAATCTGACTTTCCCGGCTGCTGAAGTAAACAAGTAATAAATTGTCCAAAAATTTAAAAATGTTTTACTATGAAGGTGCGTTAGGGATAATCTCCTAAAAGAACCGACGATTAGCATATAAGGAAGAAAATGCACCTTAGAAAGACGGGCCTTAACTTGAACTATGGCGGGCTTTGAATTGCCGCTCTTCGTCTCACTAGGAACCGCGCCACTTTTAACCGAATTGGTTTTCTTTGCATTATTAATACCTGTTTTGGTTTTTGTATCCGTTTTATGACCCAAATTGTTGTCCGCGTCAGTTTGACATCTGGGTTGAGCTGATAAATCATCAGAATCTTTCACTTGAAGCTCCTGATAGTAAAACGACAAATACCGTTTTAGAATAAAAATAAACTGTGAAGTATTGAATCAAGAAAGCTAGCAAATTTCTAGCCGGAAAACAATGATAGTTAACAAACTTGACAGCCATTTGTTTCAAAGATGATGAACAAACGTTCGCGATCCCAAAATGCTTTTTATTGGTGACCATGAGGACCCGTTAGAGAATATTCACGGACACAGACCCCACCAATACCTTGCTAACAAATAATAGCCGTTAAAAATAAATGATAGCCGAGTATACCCGATCTACTTTTAACATAGCCCACAAACAGTACGAGTTTATCTGAGTTTTGATATTTAAAGAAAAGATTCTTCGATTGCTTTTTCAACTAGTGATCGACTGATCCGTAAACGGTTTGTCAATGGAGCAAATATCTCCATTGTCTTCTTTACAAACCTCTGTTGTTTACTCAATGGTAATGTTTCCAACTTTATGAGCACTACCCTTGCATTTACCATTGCAGGAAACATTGTACGCAAACGTTCTGCTTCCATTGTTCTATTTGCTATAATGTTTTCACGAGCAAGCTGACTCAAATGGCTCAACTTAGACACCGGCTAAAATAGCCCAAATGTAATTTAGCAGTGTCAAAGCTAAGCCTTTTATGCAAGGTTGCTCGTGAAAGCAATACAACAAATAAAACAATGGAAGCAAATCGTTTGCATATTCTTGCAATGGCAGATGCAACGGCAGTGCTCGTAAACTTGATTTATAGGTTGCGCAATATGATGACATTGAAAGCATTACCTTCCGGTAAACAACGAAGGTTTGCAAACGAGACAATAGAGATATTTGCTCCCTTAATAAACCATTTAGGAATCACTAAATTCGAAAAAGCAATTGGAGAATATTTGCTTCAAATACCTAAATCCAAAACGTGGGCTATTTAAAAAAAAACACATTGGGTATTCGAGTAATACCCAAATTTAATATTTCACACCCTATAACAGGAACCGATAATGCACCGGTAAATCGACTACCCGAATATTCAAACCCGATCTACCCGAATCAAAGACGGTTTGGTTGGTTTATTGAAATATCCAAAAAAATTTACAGGCCTATCATATACCCTCAAGCTTTTAAGCGCTTTGTTTGTGGACGGGATGGGCGGAGGCAACCAGGTTAAAGCGCAGCTTACGCCGGGCATGTGGCCCTCAAGGGGTTGAGGCAAGAAACAAAAAAGAAGTTGCATTTAAACAAAAGACCTCTGCCTATAATGTCTTTTCAAACTCTGAATCAATCTTTCGGTCATGTCTTCTTCAATAACCGTTAACAAGGGAATGAACATTGAACATGAACATATTCTTCAACTTGACTAAACCTATATGGCTATATCACATATCCGAATTGGTAAATGACTTAAAGTAAACCTTTTAGTACCTTAAAAGCATCGTTGCTTTCTTCGACTTGCTCAGAAAACGACTCATTAACACTCCCATTTCCTTCCTTAGTTTCAGAATTATAATTAGGAATTCGGGCGATAATTTCCACCGAGTCATCTTCCTCATTGTGGTTCAAAAAACTGATCATGACCACTCCCATTTCCAGAAACAACCATCATATCGTCGACGTCCGCCATATCTACAAAATCAAAAACAAAAATCCTAACTTCAACCAAAAAAACCTCCATTTTCACTACTTTAATGTGCAAAAAACATATAAACAAATTACCCAAATACCCTTTTTCTACATAATCCAATTAACATAACAACAACATCAGATTCAATCAAAGATTCAAACTTTATAACATAATATCACAACCCAATCACTTAACAAACTAAATCTATACAAAAGGCACAATCTTTAACTATAAACTAACAAAAACACATCTACCCACAACAAGATCTTCAAACATATGAACAGATCCAATGTTCTATCTACAAGATTCAACCCATTATTACAAATCACACATTATTAAGATATTAAGTACTAAAAGACCCAAAGATGGTCACCTAGAGTAGCAGACAAAGATCAGGAGACCATGAACAGATAAAGATTGGATCTTTGGATGAAATTTTGAATCTTTTTATGGTTTGAATGAAAAGGGTATGTGGGTAATGGTTATTGTAGGTAGAGATTGTAATGAAATGTGCGTATGATAGTAGGAAAAAGAGTGAAGAGGAATGTGGTGGAGCGTCGGTGATAAATGCTATTCAATAAGTCATCTATTAATCTAAATCCAACGGTGAAAAAATCTCTTCAAATTTGGTTTAGCATATTCCTTTTTTAAGACTTCAAAATCCGAAGTGTCCAACCGGGTTTGTGGCTGGTTAGCGAAGCGGTGTCAATCGTGTCGGGTTGATGGGTTGATGGATTGATGGGTTGACAGGTTTACGGGTTGGCGGGTTGAAATGTGCAACCTGAATCCGGCTCATATTATTATTCGTGTCAAATATTTCAACTATAACCTGACCCACATAAAATATGGGTCAACCCGAAAACGACTCGTTTAACCCATATTTTTAAATGAGTCATAGATGTTCATGAGTTATAAGCGGGTGGTTGGGTTGTAAGCGGAATATCAATAAAATGTTTAATGGTGAGTATATAAGTGTGACAAATAAATAATATAGTGTGTCAAAAATAACACAATTATAACTAACTTAGAAATGAAGAAAGAAAAACAAAAATATAATAGATTTTTTTTAAATACTTAAACGGGTTAATGGGTCAACCCATTTTGTATATGTGTCAACCCGAACCCGGCCCTTTTTAATACGGGTCGACCCAAACCCAACCCGTTTTTTAAAACGGGTCGTGTTACTTAACCCAAATATGTTTTTTTTTTCGTGTCGGGTTCGGGTCGTGTTACCTAACTTAGGCGGTGCTGAAAGCGGAATCTAAGAAAGTCGTTAAGTATGAAAAGTTTGTGTGTTAGAACCAAGATGCTTTCGATACATTTGACTCTATGGCTCCTGAAACTGTTGGGGTGCTGGACAAATTGCAGATGGTCGTACACATAAGTTTCTCGACCTTTAGGAACCAAGGTTTTGTTTTCGGTAAAAAAAAATATAATTTGCTATTAAAAAGGGGGTTCAGACTTGCAGCGCAGCTTCTTATCCGTTTATCTTTCATCGTGCCGTAAAGGTTATCCAAATATGAATAAATGTCATTATCTCTTTGTTCTAAAAAAAGGTGTTAATTATATTACACGACTTTATCATACTTTCTTGTGAATTACGAAGATTATTATTTAAGTTTAAAAATCATATGTATCAACTTTTTTTGGATTTATAACATTTATGATTGGTTGTTTAGATGACTTTTTAAATCATTAAACCTTGCCATAAAGATATATTAAACACTATTAAGTGTATGTCTCTTTCATGTTATTTCACACACCTCATATCTCTCTTTATTGTCTTTAGTCACCATTGTTATCTTTGTCGGCCCACAATAGCCTCTCACATCTTCTTCCATGTTGCCTTTTTGATCATCCGGCTTTATCAGGGTCGGCTTAAAAAATCTGAGACCCAAAGCGGATAACAAACATGAGGTCCTTTTTATAAAAAAAAATTGTTTTAGATCCTATGATTAGGCTGGCATAACAGGTTACACGAACCTATTAAGACACGAACCTGCTAAGACACGAAACCCGTAAACACGAACACAACACGAAATCTAATCGTGTCATTTTTTCAAACACGAACCTGTGTATAACAGGTTAACACGATAAGACACGATAAGGACCACTAGTAAAAACAGGTTAACACGACAAGACACGATAAGACACGATAAGACCTGTTAAGACACGAACACGAAACATGTAAACACGAACACGACACAAAAATAAACATGTCTTAACGTGTCGACCTGTTATAGACACGAAACCTATTAAAATCGTTGTAGGTTCGTATTAGGTTATCATGTTCGTGTCTAAATTGCCAGCCCTATCTATGATTCATATAATCTCTTTATGTATACATTATAAAGAGTGAGCAATGGGCAAACATGTCTAACTTGGTAAAGTTAAGATGGGATGTGAAAAGTCATGTGCTCCAACCCTCAAAAGTCATATAAATCTTCCCCAAATTACCCTTCAATGCATTAAGATACTTGTACCATGTAGTAAAGATAAATAAAGGTTTACCACAAGCTTCAAATAATTATATTCAACAAATATTAATTTTACATTTTCTTTCTTTCTTTAAAATTGCATATGTTTATATAAATTATACAGTGTCGTTCATCATGAGAATTGCTGAAACCAATTACTTTATCTTTGCAGAGAGTTAATGGTGGTACGAAGTGACGCACACACAACACCAGGTAGTACAGTACGTTTTAATTTTCTGTTGATAAGGTTTTTTTTATTTTAATTATTTAATAAGAACGACAAGGTGCGACCGAGGACGCTGAAAAGAGTAATCATGTTGTAACGAATCTAGCAAAACGTCGACACAATCTGAAAGTGGATTGTATCTGCAAGTTCATCTTTCAGGTTAAACTTGATTTGTTTATTAAAATAAATGTCTTGTTGATACTTCTTTACTTCTCTGTTTACTTGTTTATACTGATATCGAATGGTTGTGTTTTGGTTTATCTACTCTGTTTTGGTTTCTATGCTCATATTTGGTGTGGAGTTCATGCTTGACAATACGTATCCATATGGTGGTTTGGTCTAAATTTGTGAAAAATTATATAGAAATATTTGGGAATAAAAATTATCTATGCTCATATTTGATTTTGAGAACAGTGCTGATGACTGAATTTTGATGATCAAAGAAGTTCATTTTCATATATAGTGAAATCTTTTTTATACTTGGGTGTCCTGTGTACACATCATGTCTTAGATGTTGGAAGTTAAGGACATATGGTTGGACAATTTACATAGTGTGTCATGAAAAGTTATAAGAACGTATATGTTGGATATAAAAAATATAGTTTCTTTTCAAAGTTTAAACAATGAAGAGAAATGGATTAATTTTATATACATCGTTTCGCATTCAAAGACAATTACGTTTTTACACTTTTCCTACAGCTTGGTGGGCTAACACGGCTACGCTTGTGCATTGTTCAAAAAAAAAACTATTTATCTTAACCGTCCCGCAGCAACGCGCGGGTTTCCCACTAGTAGATCATAAATATCAATGTCAACAATATTAAAGCTAAAATAATCTACATATAATATATTCATTTTTAGAATTTGGGGTTTAAGGAAGTGGGGGCCTAAAGCGCTTGCTTTATTTCACTCCGCCTTGAGCCGGCCCTGGCTTTAGCTTAGTGATTTTCGAATTGGGGTGTGTGAAACATGTGTATAAGACCTAGTCGATTTTGGGGCTTCAATTTCTAAGGTGGTGGTAATGTTGTGAATTATTGTTTGAGAAAATTACGCAATTAGTCCCTGTGATTTTCCTTTAGTTTCATCTTTAGGTATTAAGGTTTAAAAGTTTTCAAGTTAAGGTGTTAAGTTTAGTTTTTGTAACATAATAGGGTATTAGCACTAATGGAGGTTAATATTTAACTGAGTTTACCCTCATGTGACAAATGGTAAACCACAAGGACCAAATGTGAAATTTAAGTAATCTAAAATAAAAAATATTGATGTTTGTAGTGGGGTCAAACCCGGGTTGATGGCCGGGTCGATCCTAAAACCAAATAGATCAACCAACTGAGCTACTTGTTCATTTGGTTTGTTATTGAAAAGTTTTTTTTTTTATAAAACAAGTGTGTGAACTATTGAGACAGAGGCACCTCCGCAACCAACCTAATGAGCTAGAACTAAACTCTGTTGCCACAGCCTACAACCCTAATGATCAGACTACTTATATCAATGTTCACTTGCAGCAGGTTCGTATGAACTTTATTGATGCTTTTTCATGTGACAGACATACCTCAAGTTAGCTGGGATGGAACTCCATGATCTTATGTTTTGGTGAGATTGACCAAAATATGTTAAACCAAAGCCTATGCTTTTAGTTCTCATTACAACATTTAATTTAAGTTGATTTTTCTCAAATAATATGTGCCCGTTTTGAAAGCTAAATACACAAATTTTTGTACCTTCTTTTTCAAATATTCCAATATAAACATATATTTTAACAAAAAACAATGTTTTTTAGAACTTAAGTGATCTTGGATCGGCAGTTCTGATGATAAGAAATTGTTAATGAATTAATTAAAATATTAATTGTTTAAAAAATACTTAAATAAAATGCATCACATATTTATTTTTTTTGTAAAAAAGTCCGTTCACCTGTAAGGTCTAACCCCTCACTAAACAATAGCATATGCTCAGTGAGTGTGAAAGAAGACACTTCCTGCATTCACTAGATATAACATATTTCCTTACACCTTCTGAATCCTAGGCTTTAAGCAATGGAATATATAATACAGTCAAAAAACATAAAGAACACAGAATGTAAACTTATATCACAAACAAGCATCCATCAGCTTATGGTCTCTGTTACACTCCCATCCTAACACCATCACTGCAGAGAAGATAAAAAAAAACAGAGAACGGCAAAAACTGTCTTCTACCAAATTTGGAAGAAAAAAAGGAACAGCAAAATCTCAACAACAAAAAAAAACGAAAGAAACATCAACTTTTTTGTTTTACTTTGAAGCATGTCATCTCTCCCGTAAACAAAGGATTTAGGGGGTGTTTGGGATTGATTATTCAAAACAGATTATGCGTTTTGGAAAAGCAGGGGTGGAAGTGCTTATAGATTATTGCGTTTTGGTAGCATAAAAAACTGACTATCTGCGTTTTCAAAACGCAATCCAAACACTAAAAACTGATTATCTGCGTTTTAAAAACGCAATAATCTAAAAATCAGATTCAAAACGCAATCCCAAACACCCTCTTAGTAGCCTTTGTAATATAAATGAGGGTTAATATTCGTGGCTTATGATAAGGAACCAGGTTCGATCTGATAAGTGATTTATAAAAAAAAAAAAAAAAAAAAAAAAAAAAAAAAACGTTTCAATAATAAACCAAATGAACAAGTGGCTCAGTTGGTTGATCAATTTGGTTTTACGAGAGACCCGACCATCAACCTGGGTTCGACCCCCACTACAAACATCAATATTTTTTATTTTAGATTACTTAACTTTCACATTTGGTCCTTGTGATTTACCATTTGTCACATGAGGGTAAATTCAGTTAAATATTAACCTTCGTTAGTGCTAATACCCTATTATGTTATAAAAACTAAGCTTAATCCCTTAACATGAAACTTTTAAACCTTAATACCTAAAGGTGAAACTAAAGGCATACCATGGGGACTGATTACGTAATTTTCTCTTATTGTTTGGAGTGGTTGTGAACAATCATATGGTGTTTATGTGTGAATGTTGTGAATGAGAGTGTTGAGTGGGGCGGATAATCGAATTTTGTGATGAGAGGTTGGAGTTTCTCGTCTAGTCTATCATCGTAGTTTTACTATCTTAGTAGTAGTTTTACTTGAAGTAGAAAATTTGGTAGGGATTATCAAATATTAAATAATAATAATAATTTAATAATAATAATGGGTAGGATTCGTGTAAAAAGTCATTTTTTCCTAAGAAGTGTAAAAAGTATATGTATGCATTATGTTTTAAATTTTTGAAGAAGTATTTTATACGTTTTTTTTTGTTATTGTGTTATATAGAAAAACAATAAAAGTAACAATTAAACACAATCAAATGTATTCTAAGCATTAAATTGTAAAACACATTGATTATCTTTAGAACACACTAATTATATTTCTTCGCATGGTGTTTTAGATTTAATGATTAGAATACATTTGATTATGTTTTAAATGATTACTTTTATTGTTTTGTTATATAACACAATACCAAAAG
Organism: Ambrosia x helenae; assembly: GCA_030844895.1. Classification (NCBI taxonomy): domain Eukaryota; kingdom Viridiplantae; phylum Streptophyta; class Magnoliopsida; order Asterales; family Asteraceae; genus Ambrosia; species Ambrosia x helenae. The sequence goes on along the minus strand of CM061227.1, from coordinate 22,405,677 downwards.
AATATGAAACATTTCTCTTAAAATTTAAAAAAAATACCTACATAGACTTTTTACATTTCTTAGAAAAAATGGACTTTTTAGCCAACTCCTTACCTAATAAAAAATAATAATAAATAATAATAATAATAATAATAATAATAATAATAATAATAATAATAATAATCGGGCAAGAAAACACTATAATGGACTTAAAGTAATCCGTGATTTACCCTATAATTAAATTTGATATATATACACACACGATTAAATATAAAGTTTCTTTTTGTTAAATGTTATTTATTTTTAGACAACAATGTTATAGCTAAACCTAACAATGGCAATAATATGAAAGGTACATGCATTGCTTAGCTTGTAGGGGTACATGTTAAATTTTAGGCATAGATACTTAAGATGGAGGGTAGCAAAAATGAGGATGTTAAGGTGGATGTGTGAGCACACTAAGGTATACCGAATAAGAAATGAGGTTATTAGAAAAAGATTAGGGGTGGTTAGTATATCAGACAAGACAAAGGAGGGAAAGATTAAGATGATATGGACATGTGAAGAGGAGGCAAATGACGGCTCCAGTTAGAGTAGTGGAAACCCTCACTGTAGAGGCACAAACTAGAAAATTGGCTATTTGACAAAGTTGCTACGCATTTGTGACGATAAAAAGAACTCTAATTTTTTTAACAAATTTGCTACACAATAGAGACAAATACTTAGAAAAATTTCATAGGAAATAGCGTTGGAAATGCGTTGCAAATTTCTTACACCATATATTCGTAGGAAATGCGTTGAAAATTCCGTGGTAAATGTTTAGTAAATGGTTTCGACGAGGTTTTTTACAACATGAAGATTTCGTTGTAAATGCGTAGGTTTCGTTAATTTGCTACGCATTTACAACGAAATCTTGATGTTGTAAAAACCTCGTCGGAAACCATTTATTACACATTTACTACGCAATTTTCAACGCATTTCCTACGAATATATGGTGTAGGAAATTTGTGACGCATTTCCTACGCCATTTCCTATGCAATTTCCTAAGTATTTGTTCTCTATTGTGTAACAAATTTGTTAAAAAAAATAGTGTTTTTTTGTCGTCACAAATGCGTAGAAAATTTGTCAAAATTTGTGACGCATTATTTTCCGTAGGAAAACTTTTGTAGCAAATGGCCAATTTTCTAGTTGTGAGGGAAAGGGGTGTAAAGTAGACCCAAACTGACTTTGAATAGGTAGATTAGGCATGATTTAGTAGAGATGCACCTCTCTGAGGATATGATCAATGATAGGGCTTCGTGGAGGCACAAAATTAAGGTTAAGGATTATTAGGAAGGGTTTGGTTGTATCGTATCGTGGTTGAGCTTAGGCTTTTTTTCTTACACTGGTAGGAGGTCAGTAATGGTGACTTGTATTTGGGTGGTGTATGGGTTATTTTGTTTTTTGATAGCATATATACCTTTGTTTT